>CATLJY010000493.1:0-43887 GCA_949987705.1 Thereva unica | reverse complement strand
GATGTATTCGATGTATGAAACTCAATTTCGATGAATTAAGTGAATTTAACTTATTTTCGATGTATTCGATGAATGTAACTTAATTTCGATGAATTAAGTGATTTCAAGTTATTTTCGATGTATTCGATGAATGAAACTTAATTTCGATGAATTAAGTGAATTTAAGTTATTTTCGATGTATTCGATGAATGTAACTCAATTTCGATGAATTAAGTGAATTGAACTTATTTTCGATGTATTCGATGAATGTAACTCAATTTCGATGAATTAAGTGATTTCAAGTTATTTTCGATGAATTCGATGAATGTAACTTAATTTCGATGAATTAAGTGAATTTAACTTATTTTCGATGTATTCGATGAATGTAACTCAATTTCGATGAATTAAGTGAATTGAACTTATTTTCGATGTATTCGATGAATGTAACTTAATTTCGATGAATTAAGTGATTTCAAGTTATTTTCGATGTATTCGATGAATGTAACTTAATTTCGATGAATTAAGTGAATTTAAGTTATTTTCGATGTATTCGATGTATGAAACTCAATTTCGATGAATTAAGTGAATTTAACTTATTTTCGATGTATTCGATGAATGTAACTTAATTTCGATGAATTAAGTGATTTCAAGTTATTTTCGATGTATTCGATGAATGTAACTTAATTTCGATGAATTAAGTGAATTTAAGTTATTTTCGATGTATTCGATGTATGAAACTCAATTTCGATGAATTAAGTGAATTTAACTTATTTTCGATGTATTCGATGAATGTAACTTAATTTCGATGAATTAAGTGAATTTAACTTATTTTCGATGTATTCGATGAATGTAACTCAATTTCGATGAATTAAGTGAATTGAACTTATTTTCGATGTATTCGATGAATGTAACTTAATTTCGATGAATTAAGTGATTTCAAGTTATTTTCGATGTTTTCGATGAATGTAACTTAATTTCGATGAATTAAGTGATTTCAAGTTATTTTCGATGTATTCGATGTATGAAACTCAATTTCGATGAATTAAGTGAATTTAAGTTATTTTCGATGTATTCGATGAATGTAACTTAATTTCGATGAATTAAGTGAATTTAACTTATTTTCGATGTATTCGATGAATGTAACTTAATTTCGATGAATTAAGTGATTTCAAGTTATTTTCGATGTATTCGATGTATGAAACTCAATTTCGATGAATTAAGTGAATTTAACTTATTTTCGATGTATTCGATGAATGTAACTTAATTTCGATGAATTAAGTGAATTTAACTTATTTTCGATGTATTCGATGAATGTAACTTAATTTCGATGAATTAAGTGAATTTAAGTTATTTTCGATGTATTCGATGAATGTAACTCAATTTCGATGAATTAAGTGAATTGAACTTATTTTCGATGTATTCGATGAATGTAACTTAATTTCGATGAATTAAGTGATTTCAAGTTATTTTCGATGAATTCGATGACTGTAACTTGATTTCGATGAATTAAGTGAATTTAAGTTATTTTCGATGTATTCGATGTATGAAACTCAATTTCGATGAATTAAGTGAATTTAACTTATTTTCGATGTATTCGATGAATGTAACTCAATTTCGATGAATTAAGTGAATTGAACTTATTTTCGATGTATTCGATGAATGTAACTTAATTTCGATGAATTAAGTGATTTCAAGTTATTTTCGATGTATTCGATGTATGAAACTCAATTTCGATGAATTAAGTGAATTTAACTTATTTTCGATGTATTCGATGAATGTAACTTAATTTCGATGAATTAAGTGATTTCAAGTTATTTTCATTGTATTCGATGTATGAAACTTAATTTCGATGAATTAAGTGATTTCAAGTTATTTTCGATGAATTCGATGAATGTAACTTAATTTCGATGAATTAAGTGAATTTAACTTATTTTCGATGTATTCGATGAATGTAACTTAATTTCGATGAATTAAGTGATTTCAAGTTATTTTCGATGTATTCGATGTATGAAACTCAATTTCGATGAATTAAGTGAATTTAACTTATTTTCGATGTATTCGATGAATGTAACTTAATTTCGATGAATTAAGTGAATTGAACTTATTTTCGATGTATTCGATGAATGTAACTTAATTTCGATGAATTAAGTGATTTCAAGTTATTTTCGATGAATTCGATGAATGTAACTTGATTTCGATGAATTAAGTGATTTCAAGTTATTTTCGATGTATTCGATGAATGTAACTTAATTTCGATGAATTAAGTGAATTTAAGTTATTTTCGATGTATTCGATGTATGAAACTCAATTTCGATGAATTAAGTGAATTTAACTTATTTTCGATGTATTCGATGAATGTAACTTAATTTCGATGAATTAAGTGAATTGAACTTATTTTCGATGTATTCGATGAATGTAACTTAATTTCGATGAATTAAGTGATTTCAAGTTATTTTCGATGTATTCGATGAATGTAACTTAATTTCGATGAATTAAGTGAATTTAAGTTATTTTCGATGTATTCGATGTATGAAACTCAATTTCGATGAATTAAGTGAATTTAACTTATTTTCGATGTATTCGATGAATGTAACTTAATTTCGATGAATTAAGTGATTTCAAGTTATTTTCGATGTATTCGATGAATGTAACTTAATTTCGATGAATTAAGTGAATTTAAGTTATTTTCGATGTATTCGATGTATGAAACTCAATTTCGATGAATTAAGTGAATTTAACTTATTTTCGATGTATTCGATGAATGTAACTTAATTTCGATGAATTAAGTGAATTTAAGTTATTTTCGATGTATTCGATGAATGTAACTCAATTTCGATGAATTAAGTGAATTGAACTTATTTTCGATGTATTCGATGAATGTAACTTAATTTCGATGAATTAAGTGATTTCAAGTTATTTTCGATGTTTTCGATGAATGTAACTTAATTTCGATGAATTAAGTGATTTCAAGTTATTTTCGATGTATTCGATGTATGAAACTCAATTTCGATGAATTAAGTGAATTTAAGTTATTTTCGATGTATTCGATGAATGTAACTTAATTTCGATGAATTAAGTGAATTTAACTTATTTTCGATGTATTCGATGAAAGTAACTTAATTTCGATGAATTAAGTGATTTCAAGTTATTTTCGATGTATTCGATGTATGAAACTCAATTTCGATGAATTAAGTGAATTTAACTTATTTTCGATGTATTCGATGAATGTAACTTAATTTCGATGAATTAAGTGAATTTAACTTATTTTCGATGTATTCGATGAATGTAACTTAATTTCGATGAATTAAGTGAATTTAAGTTATTTTCGATGTATTCGATGAATGTAACTCAATTTCGATGAATTAAGTGAATTGAACTTATTTTCGATGTATTCGATGAATGTAACTTAATTTCGATGAATTAAGTGATTTCAAGTTATTTTCGATGAATTCGATGACTGTAACTTGATTTCGATGAATTAAGTGAATTTAAGTTATTTTCGATGTATTCGATGTATGAAACTCAATTTCGATGAATTAAGTGAATTTAACTTATTTTCGATGTATTCGATGAATGTAACTCAATTTCGATGAATTAAGTGAATTGAACTTATTTTCGATGTATTCGATGAATGTAACTTAATTTCGATGAATTAAGTGATTTCAAGTTATTTTCGATGTATTCGATGTATGAAACTCAATTTCGATGAATTAAGTGAATTTAACTTATTTTCGATGTATTCGATGAATGTAACTTAATTTCGATGAATTAAGTGATTTCAAGTTATTTTCATTGTATTCGATGTATGAAACTTAATTTCGATGAATTAAGTGATTTCAAGTTATTTTCGATGAATTCGATGAATGTAACTTAATTTCGATGAATTAAGTGAATTTAACTTATTTTCGATGTATTCGATGAATGTAACTTAATTTCGATGAATTAAGTGATTTCAAGTTATTTTCGATGTATTCGATGTATGAAACTCAATTTCGATGAATTAAGTGAATTTAACTTATTTTCGATGTATTCGATGAATGTAACTTAATTTCGATGAATTAAGTGAATTGAACTTATTTTCGATGTATTCGATGAATGTAACTTAATTTCGATGAATTAAGTGATTTCAAGTTATTTTCGATGAATTCGATGAATGTAACTTGATTTCGATGAATTAAGTGATTTCAAGTTATTTTCGATGTATTCGATGAATGTAACTTAATTTCGATGAATTAAGTGAATTTAAGTTATTTTCGATGTATTCGATGTATGAAACTCAATTTCGATGAATTAAGTGAATTTAACTTATTTTCGATGTATTCGATGAATGTAACTTAATTTCGATGAATTAAGTGAATTGAACTTATTTTCGATGTATTCGATGAATGTAACTTAATTTCGATGAATTAAGTGATTTCAAGTTATTTTCGATGAATTCGATGAATGTAACTTGATTTCGATAAATTAAGTGAATTTAAGTTATTTTCGATGTATTCGATGTATGAAACTCAATTTCGATGAATTAAGTGAATTTAACTTATTTTCGATGTATTCGATGAATGTAACTTAATTTCGATGAATTAAGTGATTTCAAGTTATTTTCGATGTATTCGATGTATGAAACTCAATTTCGATGAATTAAGTGAATTTAACTTATTTTCGATGTATTCGATGAATGTAACTTAATTTCGATGAATTAAGTGAATTTAAGTTATTTTCGATGTATTCGATGTATGAAACTCAATTTCGATGAATTAAGTGAATTTAACTTATTTTCGATGTATTCGATGAATGTAACTTAATTTCGATGAATTAAGTGAATTGAACTTATTTTCGATGTATTGGATGAATGTAACTTAATTTCGATGAATTAAGTGATTTCAAGTTATTTTCGATGAATTCGATGAATGTAACTTGATTTCGATGAATTAAGTGGATTTAAGTTATTTTCGATGTATTAAATGTATGAAACTCAATTTCGATGAATTAAGTGAATTTAACTTATTTTCGATGTATTCGATGAATGTAACTTAATTTCGATAAATTAAGTGATTTCAAGTTATTTTCGATGTATTCGATGAATGTAACTCAATTTCGATGAATTAAGTGAATTGAACTTATTTTCGATGTATTCGATGAATGTAACTTAATTTCGATGAATTAAGTGATTTCAAGTTATTTTCGATGTATTCGATGTATGAAACTCAATTTCGATGAATTAAGTGAATTTAACTTATTTTCGATGTATTCGATGAATGTAACTTAATTTCGATGAATTAAGTGATTTCAAGTTATTTTCATTGTATTCGATGTATGAAACTTAATTTCGATGAATTAAGTGATTTCAAGTTATTTTCGATGAATTCGATGAATGTAACTTAATTTCGATGAATTAAGTGAATTTAACTTATTTTCGATGTATTCGATGAATGTAACTTAATTTCGATGAATTAAGTGATTTCAAGTTATTTTCGATGTATTCGATGTATGAAACTCAATTTCGATGAATTAAGTGAATTTAACTTATTTTCGATGTATTCGATGAATGTAACTTAATTTCGATGAATTAAGTGAATTGAACTTATTTTCGATGTATTCGATGAATGTAACTTAATTTCGATGAATTAAGTGATTTCAAGTTATTTTCGATGAATTCGATGAATGTAACTTGATTTCGATGAATTAAGTGATTTCAAGTTATTTTCGATGTATTCGATGAATGTAACTTAATTTCGATGAATTAAATGAATTTAAGTTATTTTCGATGTATTCGATGTATGAAACTCAATTTCGATGAATTAAGTGAATTTAACTTATTTTCGATGTATTAGATGAATGTAACTTAATTTCGATGAATTAAGTGAATTGAACTTATTTTCGATGTATTCGATGAATGTAACTTAATTTCGATGAATTAAGTGATTTCAAGTTATTTTCGATGAATTCGATGAATGTAACTTGATTTCGATAAATTAAGTGAATTTAAGTTATTTTCGATGTATTCGATGTATGAAACTCAATTTCGATGAATTAAGTGAATTTAACTTATTTTCGATGTATTCGATGAATGTAACTTAATTTCGATGAATTAAGTGATTTCAAGTTATTTTCGATGTATTCGATGTATGAAACTCAATTTCGATGAATTAAGTGAATTTAACTTATTTTCGATGTATTCGATGAATGTAACTTAATTTCGATGAATTAAGTGAATTTAAGTTATTTTCGATGTATTCGATGTATGAAACTCAATTTCGATGAATTAAGTGAATTTAACTTATTTTCGATGTATTCGATGAATGTAACTTAATTTCGATGAATTAAGTGATTTCAAGTTATTTTCGATGTATTCGATGTATGAAACTCAATTTCGATGAATTAAGTGAATTTAACTTATTTTCGATGTATTCGATGTATGAAACTTAATTTCGATGAATTAAGTGAATTTAACTTATTTTCGATGTATTCGATGAATGTAACTTAATTTCGATGAATTAAGTGATTTCAAGTTATTTTCGATGTATTCGATGTATGAAACTCAATTTCGATGAATTAAGTGAATTTAAGTTATTTTCGATGTATTCGATGTATGAAACTAAATTTCGACGAATTAAGTGAATTTAACTTATTTTCGATGTATTCGATGAATGTAACTCAATTTCGATGAATTAAGTGAATTGAACTTATTTTCGATGCATTCGATGAATGTAACTTAATTTCGATGAAATAAATGAATTTAACTTATTTTCGATGTATTCGATGAATATAACTTAATTTCGGTGAATTAAGTGAATTTAAGTTATTTTCGATGTATTCGATGTATGAAACTCAATTTCGATGAATTAAGTGAATTTAACTTATTTTCGATGTATTCGATGAATGTAACTTAATTTCGATGAATTAAGTGAATTGAACTTATTTTCGATGTATTCGATGAATGTAACTTAATTTCGATGAATTAAGTGATTTCAAGTTATTTTCGATGAATTCGATGAATGTAACTTGATTTCGATGAATTAAGTGGATTTAAGTTATTTTCGATGTATTAAATGTGTGAAACTCAATTTCGATGAATTAAGTGAATTTAACTTATTTTCGATGTATTCGATGTATGAAACTCAATTTCGATGAATTAAGTGAATTTAACTTATTTTCGATGTATTCGATGAATGTAACTTAATTTCGATGAATTAAGTGATTTCAAGTTATTTTCGATGTATTCGATGTATGAAACTTAATTTCGATGAATTAAGTGAATTTAACTTATTTTCGATGTATTCGATGAATGTAACTTAATTTCGATGAATTAAGTGATTTCAAGTTATTTTCGATGTATTCGATGTATGAAACTCAATTTCGATGAATTAAGTGAATTTAACTTATTTTCGATGTATTCGATGAATGTAACTTAATTTCGATGAATTAAGTGAATTGAACTTATTTTCGATGTATTCGATGAATGTAACTTAATTTCGATGAATTAAGTGATTTCAAGTTATTTTCGATGAATTCGATGAATGTAACTTGATTTCGATGAATTAAGTGATTTCAAGTTATTTTCGATGTATTCGATGAATGTAACTTAATTTCGATGAATTAAGTGAATTTAAGTTATTTTCGATGTATTCGATGTATGAAACTCAATTTCGATGAATTAAGTGAATTTAACTTATTTTCGATGTATTCGATGAATGTAACTTAATTTAGATGAATTAAGTGAATTGAACTTATTTTCGATGTATTCGATGAATGTAACTTAATTTCGATGAATTAAGTGATTTCAAGTTATTTTCGATGAATTCGATGAATGTAACTTGATTTCGATAAATTAAGTGAATTTAAGTTATTTTCGATGTATTCGATGTATGAAACTCAATTTCGATGAATTAAGTGAATTTAACTTATTTTCGATGTATTCGATGAATGTAACTTAATTTCGATGAATTAAGTGATTTCAAGTTATTTTCGATGTATTCGATGTATGAAACTCAATTTCGATGAATTAAGTGAATTTAACTTATTTTCGATGTATTCGATGAATGTAACTTAATTTCGATGAATTAAGTGAATTTAAGTTATTTTCGATGTATTCGATGTATGAAACTCAATTTCGATGAATTAAGTGAATTTAACTTATTTTCGATGTATTCGATGAATGTAACTTAATTTCGATGAATTAAGTGAATTGAACTTATTTTCGATGTATTCGATGAATGTAACTTAATTTCGATGAATTAAGTGATTTCAAGTTATTTTCGATGAATTCGATGAATGTAACTTGATTTCGATGAATTAAGTGGATTTAAGTTATTTTCGATGTATTAAATGTATGAAACTCAATTTCGATGAATTAAGTGAATTTAACTTATTTTCGATGTATTCGATGAATGTAACTTAATTTCGATGAATTAAGTGATTTCAAGTTATTTTCGATGTATTCGATGAATGTAACTCAATTTCGATGAATTAAGTGAATTGAACTTATTTTCGATGTATTCGATGAATGTAACTTAATTTCGATGAATTAAGTGATTTCAAGTTATTTTCGATGTATTCGATGTATGAAACTCAATTTCGATGAATTAAGTGAATTTAACTTATTTTCGATGTATTCGATGAATGTAACTTAATTTCGATGAATTAAGTGATTTCAAGTTATTTTCATTGTATTCGATGTATGAAACTTAATTTCGATGAATTAAGTGATTTCAAGTTATTTTCGATGAATTCGATGAATGTAACTTAATTTCGATGAATTAAGTGAATTTAACTTATTTTCGATGTATTCGATGAATGTAACTTAATTTCGATGAATTAAGTGATTTCAAGTTATTTTCGATGTATTCGATGTATGAAACTCAATTTCGATGAATTAAGTGAATTTAACTTATTTTCGATGTATTCGATGAATGTAACTTAATTTCGATGAATTAAGTGAATTGAACTTATTTTCGATGTATTCGATGAATGTAACTTAATTTCGATGAATTAAGTGATTTCAAGTTATTTTCGATGAATTCGATGAATGTAACTTGATTTCGATGAATTAAGTGATTTCAAGTTATTTTCGATGTATTCGATGAATGTAACTTAATTTCGATGAATTAAGTGAATTTAAGTTATTTTCGATGTATTCGATGTATGAAACTCAATTTCGATGAATTAAGTGAATTTAACTTATTTTCGATGTATTAGATGAATGTAACTTAATTTCGATGAATTAAGTGAATTGAACTTATTTTCGATGTATTCGATGAATGTAACTTAATTTCGATGAATTAAGTGATTTCAAGTTATTTTCGATGAATTCGATGAATGTAACTTGATTTCGATAAATTAAGTGAATTTAAGTTATTTTCGATGTATTCGATGTATGAAACTCAATTTCGATGAATTAAGTGAATTTAACTTATTTTCGATGTATTCGATGAATGTAACTTAATTTCGATGAATTAAGTGATTTCAAGTTATTTTCGATGTATTCGATGTATGAAACTCAATTTCGATGAATTAAGTGAATTTAACTTATTTTCGATGTATTCGATGAATGTAACTTAATTTCGATGAATTAAGTGAATTTAAGTTATTTTCGATGTATTCGATGTATGAAACTCAATTTCGATGAATTAAGTGAATTTAACTTATTTTCGATGTATTCGATGAATGTAACTTAATTTCGATGAATTAAGTGATTTCAAGTTATTTTCGATGTATTCGATGTATGAAACTCAATTTCGATGAATTAAGTGAATTTAACTTATTTTCGATGTATTCGATGAATGTAACTTAATTTCGATGAATTAAGTGAATTTAACTTATTTTCGATGTATTCGATGAATGTAACTTAATTTCGATGAATTAAGTGAATTTAAGTTATTTTCGATGTATTCGATGAATGTAACTTAATTTCGATGAATTAAGTGAATTTAAGTTATTTTCGATGTATTCGATGTATGAAACTCAATTTCGACGAATTAAGTGAATTTAACTTATTTTCGATGTATTCGATGAATGTAACTCAATTTCGATGAATTAAGTGAATTGAACTTATTTTCGATGCATTCGATGAATGTAACTTAATTTCGATGAATTAAGTGATTTCAAGTTATTTTCGATGTATTCGATGTATGAAACTCAATTTCGATGAATTAAGTGAATTTAACTTATTTTCGATGTATTCGATGAATGTAACTTAATTTCGATGAATTAAGTGAATTTAAGTTATTTTCGATGTATTCGATGTATGAAACTCAATTTCGATGAATTAAGTGAATTTAACTTATTTTCGATGTATTCGATGAATGTAACTTAATTTCGATGAATTAAGTGATTTCAAGTTATTTTCGATGTATTCGATGTATGAAACTCAATTTCGATGAATTAAGTGAATTTAACTTATTTTCGATGTATTCGATGTATGAAACTTAATTTCGATGAATTAAGTGAATTTAACTTATTTTCGATGTATTCGATGAATGTAACTTAATTTCGATGAATTAAGTGATTTCAAGTTATTTTCGATGTATTCGATGTATGAAACTCAATTTCGATGAATTAAGTGAATTTAAGTTATTTTCGATGTATTCGATGTATGAAACTAAATTTCGACGAATTAAGTGAATTTAACTTATTTTCGATGTATTCGATGAATGTAACTCAATTTCGATGAATTAAGTGAATTGAACTTATTTTCGATGCATTCGATGAATGTAACTTAATTTCGATGAAATAAATGAATTTAACTTATTTTCGATGTATTCGATGAATATAACTTAATTTCGGTGAATTAAGTGAATTTAAGTTATTTTCGATGTATTCGATGTATGAAACTCAATTTCGATGAATTAAGTGAATTTAACTTATTTTCGATGTATTCGATGAATGTAACTTAATTTCGATGAATTAAGTGAATTGAACTTATTTTCGATGTATTCGATGAATGTAACTTAATTTCGATGAATTAAGTGATTTCAAGTTATTTTCGATGAATTCGATGAATGTAACTTGATTTCGATGAATTAAGTGGATTTAAGTTATTTTCGATGTATTAAATGTGTGAAACTCAATTTCGATGAATTAAGTGAATTTAACTTATTTTCGATGTATTCGATGTATGAAACTCAATTTCGATGAATTAAGTGAATTTAACTTATTTTCGATGTATTCGATGAATGTAACTTAATTTCGATGAATTAAGTGATTTCAAGTTATTTTCGATGTATTCGATGTATGAAACTTAATTTCGATGAATTAAGTGAATTTAACTTATTTTCGATGTATTCGATGAATGTAACTTAATTTCGATGAATTAAGTGATTTCAAGTTATTTTCGATGTATTCGATGTATGAAACTCAATTTCGATGAATTAAGTGAATTTAACTTATTTTCGATGTATTCGATGAATGTAACTTAATTTCGATGAATTAAGTGAATTGAACTTATTTTCGATGTATTCGATGAATGTAACTTAATTTCGATGAATTAAGTGATTTCAAGTTATTTTCGATGAATTCGATGAATGTAACTTGATTTCGATGAATTAAGTGATTTCAAGTTATTTTCGATGTATTCGATGAATGTAACTTAATTTCGATGAATTAAGTGAATTTAAGTTATTTTCGATGTATTCGATGTATGAAACTCAATTTCGATGAATTAAGTGAATTTAACTTATTTTCGATGTATTCGATGAATGTAACTTAATTTAGATGAATTAAGTGAATTGAACTTATTTTCGATGTATTCGATGAATGTAACTTAATTTCGATGAATTAAGTGATTTCAAGTTATTTTCGATGAATTCGATGAATGTAACTTGATTTCGATAAATTAAGTGAATTTAAGTTATTTTCGATGTATTCGATGTATGAAACTCAATTTCGATGAATTAAGTGAATTTAACTTATTTTCGATGTATTCGATGAATGTAACTTAATTTCGATGAATTAAGTGATTTCAAGTTATTTTCGATGTATTCGATGTATGAAACTCAATTTCGATGAATTAAGTGAATTTAACTTATTTTCGATGTATTCGATGAATGTAACTTAATTTCGATGAATTAAGTGAATTTAAGTTATTTTCGATGTATTCGATGTATGAAACTCAATTTCGATGAATTAAGTGAATTTAACTTATTTTCGATGTATTCGATGAATGTAACTTAATTTCGATGAATTAAGTGAATTGAACTTATTTTCGATGTATTCGATGAATGTAACTTAATTTCGATGAATTAAGTGATTTCAAGTTATTTTCGATGAATTCGATGAATGTAACTTGATTTCGATGAATTAAGTGGATTTAAGTTATTTTCGATGTATTAAATGTATGAAACTCAATTTCGATGAATTAAGTGAATTTAACTTATTTTCGATGTATTCGATGAATGTAACTTAATTTCGATGAATTAAGTGATTTCAAGTTATTTTCGATGTATTCGATGAATGTAACTCAATTTCGATGAATTAAGTGAATTGAACTTATTTTCGATGTATTCGATGAATGTAACTTAATTTCGATGAATTAAGTGATTTCAAGTTATTTTCGATGTATTCGATGTATGAAACTCAATTTCGATGAATTAAGTGAATTTAACTTATTTTCGATGTATTCGATGAATGTAACTTAATTTCGATGAATTAAGTGATTTCAAGTTATTTTCATTGTATTCGATGTATGAAACTTAATTTCGATGAATTAAGTGATTTCAAGTTATTTTCGATGAATTCGATGAATGTAACTTAATTTCGATGAATTAAGTGAATTTAACTTATTTTCGATGTATTCGATGAATGTAACTTAATTTCGATGAATTAAGTGATTTCAAGTTATTTTCGATGTATTCGATGTATGAAACTCAATTTCGATGAATTAAGTGAATTTAACTTATTTTCGATGTATTCGATGAATGTAACTTAATTTCGATGAATTAAGTGAATTGAACTTATTTTCGATGTATTCGATGAATGTAACTTAATTTCGATGAATTAAGTGATTTCAAGTTATTTTCGATGAATTCGATGAATGTAACTTGATTTCGATGAATTAAGTGATTTCAAGTTATTTTCGATGTATTCGATGAATGTAACTTAATTTCGATGAATTAAGTGAATTTAAGTTATTTTCGATGTATTCGATGTATGAAACTCAATTTCGATGAATTAAGTGAATTTAACTTATTTTCGATGTATTAGATGAATGTAACTTAATTTCGATGAATTAAGTGAATTGAACTTATTTTCGATGTATTCGATGAATGTAACTTAATTTCGATGAATTAAGTGATTTCAAGTTATTTTCGATGAATTCGATGAATGTAACTTGATTTCGATAAATTAAGTGAATTTAAGTTATTTTCGATGTATTCGATGTATGAAACTCAATTTCGATGAATTAAGTGAATTTAACTTATTTTCGATGTATTCGATGAATGTAACTTAATTTCGATGAATTAAGTGATTTCAAGTTATTTTCGATGTATTCGATGTATGAAACTCAATTTCGATGAATTAAGTGAATTTAACTTATTTTCGATGTATTCGATGAATGTAACTTAATTTCGATGAATTAAGTGAATTTAAGTTATTTTCGATGTATTCGATGTATGAAACTCAATTTCGATGAATTAAGTGAATTTAACTTATTTTCGATGTATTCGATGAATGTAACTTAATTTCGATGAATTAAGTGATTTCAAGTTATTTTCGATGTATTCGATGTATGAAACTCAATTTCGATGAATTAAGTGAATTTAACTTATTTTCGATGTATTCGATGAATGTAACTTAATTTCGATGAATTAAGTGAATTTAAGTTATTTTCGATGTATTCGATGTATGAAACTCAATTTCGACGAATTAAGTGAATTTAACTTATTTTCGATGTATTCGATGAATGTAACTTAATTTCGATGAATTAAGTGAATTTAAGTTATTTTCGATGTATTCGATGAATGTAACTTAATTTCGATGAATTAAGTGAATTTAAGTTATTTTCGATGTATTCGATGTATGAAACTCAATTTCGACGAATTAAGTGAATTTAACTTATTTTCGATGTATTCGATGAATGTAACTCAATTTCGATGAATTAAGTGAATTGAACTTATTTTCGATGCATTCGATGAATGTAACTTAATTTCGATGAATTAAGTGAATTTAACTTATTTTCGATGTATTCGATGAATATAACTTAATTTCGGTGAATTAAGTGAATTTAAGTTATTTTCGATGTATTCGATGTATGAAACTCAATTTCGATGAATTAAGCGAATTTAACTTATTTTCGATGTATTCGATGAATGTAACTTAATTTCGATGAATTAAGTGAATTGAACTTATTTTCGATGTATTCGATGAATGTAACTTAATTTCGATGAATTAAGTGATTTCAAGTTATTTTCGATGAATTCGATGAATGTAACTTGATTTCGATGAATTAAGTGGATTTAAGTTATTTTCGATGTATTAAATGTGTGAAACTCAATTTCGATGAATTAAGTGAATTTAACTTATTTTCGATGTATTCGATGAATGTAACTTAATTTCGATGAATTAAGTGATTTCAAGTTATTTTCGATGTATTCGATGTATGAAACTCAATTTCGATGAATTAAGTGAATTTAACTTATTTTCGATGTATTCGATGAATGTAACTTAATTTCGATGAATTAAGTGATTTCAAGTTATTTTCATTGTATTCGATGTATGAAACTTAATTTCGATGAATTAAGTGATTTCAAGTTATTTTCGATGAATTCGATGAATGTAACTTAATTTCGATGAATTAAGTGAATTTAACTTATTTTCGATGTATTCGATGAATGTAACTTAATTTCGATGAATTAAGTGATTTCAAGTTATTTTCGATGTATTCGATGTATGAAACTCAATTTCGATGAATTAAGTGAATTTAACTTATTTTCGATGTATTCGATATATGTAACTTAATTTCGATGAATTAAGTGAATTGAACTTATTTTCGATGTATTCGATGAATGTAACTTAATTTCGATGAATTAAGTGATTTCAAGTTATTTTCGATGAATTCGATGAATGTAACTTGATTTCGATGAATTAAGTGATTTCAAGTTATTTTCGATGTATTCGATGAATGTAACTTAATTTCGATGAATTAAGTGAATTTAAGTTATTTTCGATGTATTCGATGAATGTAACTCAATTTCGATGAATTAAGTGAATTGAACTTATTTTCGATGTATTCGATGAATGTAACTTAATTTCGATGAATTAAGTGATTTCAAGTTATTTTCGATGTTTTCGATGAATGTAACTTAATTTCGATGAATTAAGTGATTTCAAGTTATTTTCGATGTATTCGATGTATGAAACTCAATTTCGATGAATTAAGTGAATTTAAGTTATTTTCGATGTATTCGATTAATGTAACTTAATTTCGATGAATTAAGTGAATTTAACTTATTTTCGATGTATTCGATGAATGTAACTTAATTTCGATGAATTAAGTGATTTCAAGTTATTTTCGATGTATTCGATGTATGAAACTCAATTTCGATGAATTAAGTGAATTTAACTTATTTTCGATGTATTCGATGAATGTAACTTAATTTCGATGAATTAAGTGAATTTAACTTATTTTCGATGTATTCGATGAATGTAACTTAATTTCGATGAATTAAGCGAATTTAAGTTATTTTCGATGTATTCGATGAATGTAACTCAATTTCGCTGAATTAAGTGAATTGAACTTATTTTCGATGTATTCGATGAATGTAACTTAATTTCGATGAATTAAGTGATTTCAAGTTATTTTCGATGAATTCGATGAATGTAACTTGATTTCGATGAATTAAGTGAATTTAAGTTATTTTCGATGTATTCGATGTATGAAACTCAATTTCGATGAATTAAGTGAATTTAACTTATTTTCGATGTATTCGATGAATGTAACTTAATTTCGATGAATTAAGTGATTTCAAGTTATTTTCGATGAATTCGATGAATGTAACTTGATTTCGATAAATTAAGTGAATTTAAGTTATTTTCGATGTATTCGATGTATGAAACTCAATTTCGATGAATTAAGTGAATTTAACTTATTTTCGATGTATTCGATGAATGTAACTTAATTTCGATGAATTAAGTGATTTCAAGTTATTTTCGATGAATTCGATGAATGTAACTTAATTTCGATGAATTAAGTGATTTCAAGTTATTTTCGATGTATTCGATGTATGAAACTCAATTTCGATGAATTAAGTGAATTTAACTTATTTTCGATGTATTCGATGAATGTAACTTAATTTCGATGAATTAAGTGATTTCAAGTTATTTTCATTGTATTCGATGTATGAAACTTAATTTCGATGAATTAAGTGATTTCAAATTATTTTCGATGAATTCGATGAATGTAACTTAATTTCGATGAATTAAGTGAATTTAACTTATTTTCGATGTATTCGATGAATGTAACTTAATTTCGATGAATTAAGTGATTTCAAGTTATTTTCGATGTATTCGATGTATGAAACTCAATTTCGATGAATTAAGTGAATTTAACTTATTTTCGATGTATTCGATGAATGTAACTTAATTTCGATGAATTAAGTGAATTGAACTTATTTTCGATGTATTCGATGAATGTAACTTAATTTCGATGAATTGAGTGATTTCAAGTTATTTTCGATGAATTCGATGAATGTAACTTGATTTCGATGAATTAAGTGATTTCAAGTTATTTTCGATGTATTTGATGAATGTAACTTAATTTCGATGAATTAAGTGAATTTAAGTTATTTTCGATGTATTCGATGTATGAAACTCAATTTCGATGAATTAAGTGAATTTAACTTATTTTCGATGTATTCGATGAATGTAACTTAATTTCGATGAATTAAGTGAATTGAACTTATTTTCGATGTATTCGATGAATGTAACTTAATTTCGATGAATTAAGTGATTTCAAGTTATTTTCGATGAATTCGATGAATGTAACTTGATTTCGATAAATTAAGTGAATTTAAGTTATTTTCGATGTATTCGATGTATGAAACTCAATTTCGATGAATTAAGTGAATTTAACTTATTTTCGATGTATTCGATGAATGTAACTTAATTTCGATGAATTAAGTGATTTCAAGTTATTTTCGATGTATTCGATGTATGAAACTCAATTTCGATGAATTAAGTGAATTTAACTTATTTTCGATGTATTCGATGAATGTAACTTAATTTCGATGAATTAAGTGAATTTAAGTTATTTTCGATGTATTCGATGTATGAAACTCAATTTCGATGAATTAAGTGAATTTAACTTATTTTCGATGTATTCGATGAATGTAACTTAATTTCGATGAATTAAGTGAATTGAACTTATTTTCGATGTATTCGATGAATGTAACTTAATTTCGATGAATTAAGTGATTTCAAGTTATTTTCGATGAATTCGATGAATGTAACTTGATTTCGATGAATTAAGTGGATTTAAGTTATTTTCGATGTATTAAATGTATGAAACTCAATTTCGATGAATTAAGTGAATTTAACTTATTTTCGATGTATTCGATGAATGTAACTTAATTTCGATGAATTAAGTGATTTCAAGTTATTTTCGATGTATTCGATGAATGTAACTCAATTTCGATGAATTAAGTGAATTGAACTTATTTTCGATGTATTCGATGAATGTAACTTGATTTCGATAAATTAAGTGAATTTAAGTTATTTTCGATGTATTCGATGTATGAAACTCAATTTCGATGAATTAAGTGAATTTAACTTATTTTCGATGTATTCGATGAATGTAACTTAATTTCGATGAATTAAGTGATTTCAAGTTATTTTCGATGTATTCGATGTATGAAACTCAATTTCGATGAATTAAGTGAATTTAACTTATTTTCGATGTATTCGATGAATGTAACTTAATTTCGATGAATTAAGTGAATTTAAGTTATTTTCGATGTATTCGATGTATGAAACTCAATTTCGATGAATTAAGTGAATTTAACTTATTTTCGATGTATTCGATGAATGTAACTTAATTTCGATGAATTAAGTGATTTCAAGTTATTTTCGATGTATTCGATGTATGAAACTCAATTTCGATGAATTAAGTGAATTTAACTTATTTTCGATGTATTCGATGAATGTAACTTAATTTCGATGAATTAAGTGAATTTAACTTATTTTCGATGTATTCGATGAATGTAACTTAATTTCGATGAATTAAGTGAATTTAAGTTATTTTCGATGTATTCGATGAATGTAACTTAATTTCGATGAATTAAGTGAATTTAAGTTATTTTCGATGTATTCGATGTATGAAACTCAATTTCGATGAATTAAGTGAATTTAACTTATTTTCGATGTATTCGATGAATGTAACTCAATTTCGATGAATTAAGTGAATTGAACTTATTTTCGATGCATTCGATGAATGTAACTTAATTTCGATGAATTAAGTGAATTTAACTTATTTTCGATGTATTCGATGAATATAACTTAATTTCGGTGAATTAAGTGAATTTAAGTTATTTTCGATGTATTCGATGTATGAAACTCAATTTCGATGAATTAAGTGAATTTAACTTATTTTCGATGTATTCGATGAATGTAACTTAATTTCGATGAATTAAGTGAATTGAACTTATTTTCGATGTATTCGATGAATGTAACTTAATTTCGATGAATTAAGTGATTTCAAGTTATTTTCGATGAATTCGATGAATGTAACTTGATTTCGATGAATTAAGTGGATTTAAGTTATTTTCGATGTATTAAATGTGTGAAACTCAATTTCGATGAATTAAGTGAATTTAACTTATTTTCGATGTATTCGATGAATGTAACTTAATTTCGATGAATTAAGTGATTTCAAGTTATTTTCGATGTATTCGATGTATGAAACTCAATTTCGATGAATTAAGTGAATTTAACTTATTTTCGATGTATTCGATGAATGTAACTTAATTTCGATGAATTAAGTGAATTTAAGTTATTTTCGATGTATGAAACTCAATTTCGATGAATTAAGTGAATTTAACTTATTTTCGATGTATTCGATGAATGTAACTTAATTTCGATGAATTAAGTGATTTCAAGTTATTTTCGATGTATTCGATGTATGAAACTCAATTTCGATGAATTAAGTGAATTTAACTTATTTTCGATGTATTCGATGAACGTAACTTAATTTCGATGAATTAAGTGAATTGAACTTATTTTCGATGTATTCGATGAATGTAACTTAATTTCGATGAATTAAGTGATTTCAAGTTATTTTCGATGAATTCGATGAATGTAACTTGATTTCGATGAATTAAGTGAATTTAAGTTATTTTCGATGTATTCGATGTATGAAACTCAATTTCGATGAATTAAGTGAATTTAACTTATTTTCGATGTATTCGATGAATGTAACTTAATTTCGATGAATTAAGTGATTTCAAGTTATTTTCGATGTATTCGATGTATGAAACTCAATTTCGATGAATTAAGTGAATTTAAGTTATTTTCGATGTATTCGATGAATGTAACTTAATTTCGATGAATTAAGTGAATTTAAGTTATTTTCGATGTATTCGATGTATGAAACTCAATTTCGATGAATTAAGTGAATTTAACTTATTTTCGATGTATTCGATGAATGTAACTTAATTTCGATGAATTAAGTGATTTCAAGTTATTTTCGATGAATTCGATGAATGTAACTTGATTTCGATAAATTAAGTGAATTTAAGTTATTTTCGATGTATTCGATGTATGAAACTCAATTTCGATGAATTAAGTGAATTTAAGTTATTTTCGATGTATTCGATGAATGTAACTTAATTTCGATGAATTAAGTGATTTCAAGTTATTTTCGATGTATTCGATGTATGAAACTCAATTTCGATGAATTAAGTGAATTTAACTTATTTTCGATGTATTCGATGAATGTAACTTAATTTCGATGAATTAAGTGATTTCAAGTTATTTTCGATGTATTCGATGTATGAAACTCAATTTCGATGAATTAAGTGAATTTAACTTATTTTCGATGTATTCGATGAATGTAACTCAATTTCGATGAATTAAGTGAATTTAACTTATTTTCGATGTATTCGATGAATGTAACTTAATTTCGATGAATTAAGTGATTTCAAGTTATTTTCGATGTATTCGATGTATGAAACTAAATTTCGATGAATTAAGTGAAATTAACTTATTTTCGATGTATTCGATGAATGTAACTTAATTTCGATGAATTAAGTGAATTTAACTTATTTTCGATGTATTCGATGAATATAACTTAATTTCGATGAATTAAGTGAATTTAAGTTATTTTCGATGTATTCAATGTATGAAACTCAATTTCGATGAATTAAGTGAATTTAACTTATTTTCGATGTATTCGATGAATGTAACTTAATTTCGATGAATTAAGTGAATTTAAGTTATTTTCGATGTATTTGATGAATGTAACTTAATTTCGATGAATTAAGTGAATTTAAGTTATTTTCGATGTATTCGATGTATGAAACTCAATTTCGATGAATTAAGTGAATTTAACTTATTTTCGATGTATTCGATGAATGTAACTTAATTTCGATGAATTAAGTGATTTCAAGTTATTTTCGATGTATTCGATGAATGTAACTTAATTTCGATGAATTAAGTGAATTTAAGTTATTTTCGATGTATTCGATGTATGAAACTCAATTTCGATGAATTAAGTGAATTTAACTTATTTTCGATGTATTCGATGAATGTAACTTAATTTCGAAGAATTAAGTGATTTCAAGTTATTTTCGATGTATTCGATGTATGAAACTCAATTTCGATGAATTAAGTGAATTTAACTTATTTTCGATGTATTCGATGAATGTAACTTAATTTCGATGAATTAAGTGAATTTAAGTTATTTTCGATGTATTCGATGTATGAAACTCAATTTCGATGAATTAAGTGAATTTAACTTATTTTCGATGTATTCGATGAATGTAACTTAATTTCGATGAATTAAGTGATTTCAAGTTATTTTCGATGTATTCGATGTATGAAACTCAATTTCGATGAATTAAGTGAATTTAACTTATTTTCGATGTATTCGATGAATGTAACTTAATTTCGATGAATTAAGTGAATTTAACTTATTTTCGATGTATTCGATGAATGTAACTTAATTTCGATGAATTAAGTGAATTTAAGTTATTTTCGATGTATTCGATGAATGTAACTTAATTTCGATGAATTAAGTGAATTTAAGTTATTTTCGATGTATTCGATGTATGAAACTCAATTTCGATGAATTAAGTGAATTTAACTTATTTTCGATGTATTCGATGAATGTAACTCAATTTCGATGAATTAAGTGAATTGAACTTATTTTCGATGCATTCGATGAATGTAACTTAATTTCGATGAATTAAGTGAATTTAACTTATTTTCGATGTATTCGATGAATATAACTTAATTTCGGTGAATTAAGTGATTTCAAGTTATTTTCGATGTATTCGATGTATGAAACTCAATTTCGATGAATTAAGTGAATTTAACTTATTTTCGATGTATTCGATGAATGTAACTTAATTTCGATGAATTAAGTGAATTGAACTTATTTTCGATGTATTCGATGAATGTAACTTAATTTCGATGAATTAAGTGATTTCAAGTTATTTTCGATGAATTCGATGAATGTAACTTGATTTCGATGAATTAAGTGGATTTAAGTTATTTTCGATGTATTAAATGTGTGAAACTCAATTTCGATGAATTAAGTGAATTTAACTTATTTTCGATGTATTCGATGAATGTAACTTAATTTCGATGAATTAAGTGAATTTAACTTATTTTCAATGTATTCGATGTATGAAACTCAATTTCGATGAATTAAGTGAATTTAACTTATTTTCGATGTATTCGATGAATGTAACTTAATTTCGATGAATTAAGTGAATTTAAGTTATTTTCGATGTATGAAACTCAATTTCGATGAATTAAGTGAATTTAACTTATTTTCGATGTATTCGATGAATGTAACTTAATTTCGATGAATTAAGTGATTTCAAGTTATTTTCGATGTATTCGATGTATGAGACTCAATTTCGATGAATTAAGTGAATTTAACTTATTTTCGATGTATTCGATGAACGTAACTTAATTTCGATGAATTAAGTGAATTGAACTTATTTTCGATGTATTCGATGAATGTAACTTAATTTCGATGAATTAAGTGATTTCAAGTTATTTTCGATGAATTCGATGAATGTAACTTGATTTCGATGAATTAAGTGAATTTAAGTTATTTTCGATGTATTCGATGTATGAAACTCAATTTCGATGAATTAAGTGAATTTAACTTATTTTCGATGTATTCGATGAATGTAACTTAATTTCGATGAATTAAGTGATTTCAAGTTATTTTCGATGTATTCGATGTATGAAACTCAATTTCGATGAATTAAGTGAATTTAACTTATTTTCGATGTATTCGATGAATGTAACTTAATTTCGATGAATTAAGTGATTTCAAGTTATTTTCGATGTATTCGATGTATGAAACTCAATTTCGATGAATTAAGTGAATTTAAGTTATTTTCGATGTATTCGATGAATGTAACTTAATTTCGATGAATTAAGTGATTTCAAGTTATTTTCGATGAATTCGATGAATGTAACTTGATTTCGATAAATTAAGTGAATTTAAGTTATTTTCGATGTATTCGATGTATGAAACTCAATTTCGATGAATTAAGTGAATTTAAGTTATTTTCGATGTATTCGATGAATGTAACTTAATTTCGATGAATTAAGTGATTTCAAGTTATTTTCGATGTATTCGATGTATGAAACTCAATTTCGATGAATTAAGTGAATTTAACTTATTTTCGATGTATTCGATGAATGTAACTTAATTTCGATGAATTAAGTGATTTCAAGTTATTTTCGATGTATTCGATGTATGAAACTCAATTTCGATGAATTAAGTGAATTTAACTTATTTTCGATGTATTCGATGAATGTAACTCAATTTCGATGAATTAAGTGAATTTAACTTATTTTCGATGTATTCGATGAATGTAACTTAATTTCGATGAATTAAGTGATTTCAAGTTATTTTCGATGTATTCGATGTATGAAACTAAATTTCGATGAATTAAGTGAATTTAACTTATTTTCGATGTATTCGATGAATGTAACTTAATTTCGATGAATTAAGTGAATTTAACTTATTTTCGATGTATTCGATGAATATAACTTAATTTCGATGAATTAAGTGAATTTAAGTTATTTTCGATGTATTCAATGTATGAAACTCAATTTAGATGAATTAAGTGAATTTAACTTATTTTCGATGTATTCGATGAATGTATCTTAATTTCGATGAATTAAGTGAATTTAAGTTATTTTCGATGTATTTGATGAATGTAACTTAATTTCGATGAATTAAGTGAATTTAAGTTATTTTCGATGTATTCGATGTATGAAACTCAATTTCGATGAATTAAGTGAATTTAACTTATTTTCGATGTATTCGATGAATGTAACTTAATTTCGATGAATTAAGTGATTTCAAGTTATTTTCGATGTATTCGATGAATGTAACTTAATTTCGATGAATTAAGTGAATTTAAGTTATTTTCGATGTATTCGATGTATGAAACTCAATTTCGATGAATTAAGTGAATTTAACTTATTTTCGATGTATTCGATGAATGTAACTCAATTTCGATGAATTAAGTGAATTGAACTTATTTTCGATGTATTCGATGAATGTAACTTAATTTCGATGAATTAAGTGAATTTAACTTATTTTCGATGTATTCGATGAATATAACTTAATTTCGGTGAATTAAGTGAATTTAAGTTATTTTCGATGTATTCGATGAATGTAACTTAATTTCGATGAATTAAGTGAATTTAACTTATTTTCGATGTATTCGATGAATGTAACTTAATTTCGATGAATTAAGTGATTTCAAGTTATTTTCGATGTATTCGATGTATGAAACTCAATTTCGATGAATTAAGTGAATTTAACTTATTTTCGATGTATTCGATGAATGTAACTTAATTTCGATGAATTAAGTGAATTGAACTTATTTTCGATGTATTCGATGAATATAACTTAATTTCGGTGAATTAAGTGAATTTAAGTTATTTTCGATGTATTCGATGAATATAACTTAATTTCGGTGAATTAAGTGAATTTAAGTTATTTTCGATATATTCGATGTATGAAACTCAATTTCGATGAATTAAGTGAATTTAACTTATTTTCGATGTATTCGATGAATGTAACTTAATTTCGATGAATTAAGTGATTTCAACTTATTTTCGATGTATTCGATGTATGAAACTCAATTTCGATGAATTAAGTGAATTGAACTTATTTTCGATGTATTCGATGAATATAACTTAATTTCGGTGAATTAAGTGAATTTAAGTTATTTTCGATGTATTCGATGAATATAACTTAATTTCGGTGAATTAAGTGAATTTAAGTTATTTTCGATGTATTCGATGTATGAAACTCAATTTCGATGAATTAAGTGAATTTAACTTATTTTCGATGTATTCGATGAATGTAACTTAATTTCGATGAATTAAGTGATTTCAAGTTATTTTCGATGTATTCGATGTATGAAACTCAATTTCGATGAATTAAGTGAATTTAACTTATTTTCGATGTATTCGATGAATGTAACTTAATTTCGATGAATTAAGTGAATTTAAGTTATTTTCGATGTATTCGATGAATGTAACTTAATTTCGATGAATTAAGTGATTTCAAGTTATTTTCGATGTATTCGATGTATATTCGATGTATGAAACTCAATTTCGATGAATTAGTGAATTTAACTTATTTTCGATGTATTCGATGAATGTAACTTAATTTCGATGAATTAAGTGAATTGAACTTATTTTCGATGTATTCGATGAATATAACTTAATTTCGATGAATTAAGTGATTTCAAGTTATTTTCGATGTATTCGATGAATATAACTTAATTTCGGTGAATTAAGTGAATTTAAGTTATTTTCGATGTATTCGATGTATGAAACTCAATTTCGATGAATTAAGTGAATTTAACTTATTTTCGATGTATTCGATGAATGTAACTTAATTTCGATGAATTAAGTGATTTCAAGTTATTTTCGATGTATGAAACTCAATTTCGATGAATTAAGTGAATTTAACTTATTTTCGATGTATTCGATGAATGTAACTTAATTTCGATGAATTAAGTGAATTTAAGTTATTTTCGATGTATTCGATGAATGTAACCTAATTTCGATGAATTAAGTGATTTCAAGTTATTTTCGATGTATTCGATGTATGAAACTCAATTTCGATGAATTAAGTGAATTTAACTTATTTTCGATGTATTCGATGAATGTAACTTAATTTCGATGAATAAGTGAATTGAACTTATTTTCGATGTATTCGGTGAATATAACTTAATTTCGATGAATTAAGTGATTTCAAGTTATTTTCGATGTATTCGATGAATGTAACTTAATTTCGATGAATTAAGTGAATTGAACTTATTTTCGATGTATTCGATGTATGAAACTCAATTTCGATGAATTAAGTGAATTAACTTATTTTCGATGTATTCGATGAATGTAACTTAATTTCGATGAAATAAGTGATTTCAAGTTATTTTCGATGTATTCGATGTATGAAACTCAATTTCGATGAATTAAGTGAATTTAACTTATTTTCGATGTATTCGATGTATGAAACTCAATTTCGATGAATTAAGTGAATTTAACTTATTTTCGATGTATTCGATGAATGTAACTTAATTTCGATGAATTAAGTGATTTCAAGTTATTTCGATGTATTCGATGTATGAAACTCAATTTCGATGAATTAAGTGAATTTAACTTATTTTCGATGTATTCGATGAATGTAACTTAATTTCGATGAATTAAGTGAATTTAAGTTATTTTCGATGTATTCGATGTATGAAACTCAATTCGATGAATTAAGTGAATTTAACTTATTTTCGATGTATTCGATGAATGTAACTTAATTTCGATGAATTAAGTGATTTCAAGTTATTTTCGATGTATTCGATGTATGAAACTCAATTTCGATGAATTAAGTGAATTTAACTTATTTTCGATGTATTCGATGAATGTAACTTAATTTCGATGAATTAAGTGATTTCAAGTTATTTTCGATGAATTCGATGAATGTAACTTAATTTCGATGAATTAAGTGAATTAAGTTATTTTCGATGTATTCGATGTATGAAACTCAATTTCGATGAATTAATTGAATTTAACGTTTTTTCGATGTATTCGATGAATGTAACTCAATTTCGATGAATTAAGTGAATTGAACTTATTTTCGATGTATTCGATGAATGTAACTTAATTTCGATGAATTAAGTGATTTCAAGTTATTTTCGATGAATTCGATGAATGTACTTAATTTCGATGAATTAAGTGAATTTAAGTTATTTTCGATGTATTCGATGTATGAAACTCAATTTCGATGAATTAAGTGAATTTAACTTATTTTCGATGTATTCGATGAATGTAACTTAATTTCGATGAATTAAGTGATTTCAAGTTATTTTCGATGAATTCGATGAATGTAACTTGATTTCGATGAATTAAGTGAATTTAAGTTATTTTCGATGTATTCGATGTATGAAACTCAATTTCGATGAATTAAGTGAATTTAACTTATTTTCGATGTATTCGATGAATATAACTTAATTTCGGTGAATTAAGTGAATTTAAGTTATTTTCGATGTATTCGATGAATGTAACTTAATTTCGATGAATTAAGTGAATTTAAGTTATTTTCGATGTATTCGATGTATGAAACTCAATTTCGATGAATTAAGTGAATTTAACTTATTTTCGATGTATTCGATGAATGTAACTTAATTTCGATGAATTAAGTGATTTCAAGTTATTTTCGATGTATTCGATGTATGAAACTCAATTTCGATGAATTAAGTGAATTTAACTTATTTTCGATGTATTCGATGAATGTAACTTAATTTCGATGAATTAAGTGATTTCAAGTTATTTTCGATGTATTCGATGTATGAAACTCAATTTCGATGAATTAAGTGAATTTAACTTATTTTCGATGTATTCGATGAATGTAACTCAATTTCGATGAATTAAGTGAATTGAACTTATTTTCGATGTATTCGATGAATGTAACTTAATTTCGATGAATTAAGTGAATTTAACTTATTTTCGATGTATTCGATGAATATAACTTAATTTCGGTGAATTAAGTGAATTTAAGTTATTTTCGATGTATTCGATGAATGTAACTTAATTTCGATGAATTAAGTGAATTTAACTTATTTTCGATGTATTCGATGAATGTAACTTAATTTCGATGAATTAAGTGATTTCAAGTTATTTTCGATGTATTCGATGTATGAAACTCAATTCGATGAATTAAGTGAATTTAACTTATTTTCGATGTATTCGATGAATGTAACTTAATTTCGATGAATTAAGTGAATTGAACTTATTTTCGATGTATTCGATGAATATAATTTAATTTCGGTGAATTAAGTGAATTTAAGTTATTTCCGATGTATTCGATGAATATAACTTAACTTCGGTGAATTAAGTGAATTTAAGTTATTTTCGATGTATTCGATGTATGAAACTCAATTTCGATGAATTAAGTGAATTTAACTTATTTTCGATGTATTCGATGAATGTAACTTAATTTCGATGAATTAAGTGATTTCAAGTTATTTTCGATGTATTCGATGTATGAAACTCAATTTCGATGAATTAAGTGAATTTAACTTATTTTCGATGTATTCGATGAATGTAACTTAATTTCGATGAATTAAGTGAATTTAAGTTATTTTCGATGTATTCGATGAATGTAACTTAATTTCGATGAATTAAGTGATTTCAAGTTATTTTCGATGTATTCGATGTATGAAACTCAATTTCGATGAATTAAGTGAATTTAACTTATTTTCGATGTATTCGATGAATGTAACTTAATTTCGATGAATTAAGTGAATTGAACTTATTTTCGATGTATTCGATGAATATAACTTAATTTCGATGAATTAAGTGATTTCAAGTTATTTTCGATGTATTCGATGAATATAACTTAATTTCGGTGAATTAAGTGAATTTAAGTTATTTTCGATGTATTCGATGTATGAAACTCAATTTCGATGAATTAAGTGAATTTAACTTATTTTCGATGTATTCGATGAATGTAACTTAATTTCGATGAATTAAGTGATTTCAAGTTATTTTCGATGTATTCGATGAATGTAACTTAATTTCGATGAATTAAGTGAATTGAACTTATTTTCGATGTATTCGATGTATGAAACTCAATTTCGATGAATTAAGTGAATTTAACTTATTTTCGATGTATTCGATGAATGTAACTTAATTTCGATGAATTAAGTGATTTCAAGTTATTTTCGATGTATTCGATGTATGAAACTCAATTTCGATGAATTAAGTGAATTTAACTTATTTTCGATGTATTCGATGAATGTAACTTAATTTCGATGAATTAAGTGATTTCAAGTTATTTTCGATGTATTCGATGTATGAAACTCAATTTCGATGAATTAAGTGAATTTAACTTATTTTCGATGTATTCGATGAATGTAACTTAATTTCGATGAATTAAGTGATTTCAAGTTATTTTCGATGTATTCGATGTATGAAACTCAATTTCGATGAATTAAGTGAAGTTAACTTATTTTCGTTGTATTCGATGAATGTAACTTAATTTCGATGAATTAAGTGAATTTAACTTATTTTCGATGTATTCGATGAATATAACTTAATTTCGGTGAATTAAGTGAATTTAAGTTATTTTCGATGTATTCGATGAATGTAACTTAATTTCGATGAATTAAGTGAATTTAACTTATTTTCGATGTATTCGATGAATGTAACTTAATTTCGATGAATTAAGTGATTTCAAGTTATTTTCGATGTATTCGATGTATGAAACTCAATTTCGATGAATTAAGTGAATTTAACTTATTTTGGATGTATTCGATGAATGTAACTTAATTTCGATGAATTAAGTGAATTGAACTTATTTTCGATGTATTCGATGAATATAACTTAATTTCGGTGAATTAAGTGAATTTAAGTTATTTTCGATGTATTCGATGAATATAAC
This sequence comes from Thereva unica, assembly GCA_949987705.1. Classification (NCBI taxonomy): domain Eukaryota; kingdom Metazoa; phylum Arthropoda; class Insecta; order Diptera; family Therevidae; genus Thereva; species Thereva unica. The sequence goes on along the minus strand of CATLJY010000493.1, from coordinate 14,774 downwards.
TTAATTTCGGTGAATTAAGTGAATTTAAGTTATTTTCGATGTATTCGATGTATGAAACTCAATTTCGATGAATTAAGTGAATTTAACTTATTTTCGATGTATTCGATGAATGTAACTTAATTTCGATGAATTAAGTGATTTCAAGTCATTTTCGATGTATTCGATGTATGAAACTCAATTTCGATGAATTAAGTGAATTTAACTTATTTTCGATGTATTCGATGAATGTAACTTAATTTCGATGAATTAAGTGAATTTAAGTTATTTTCGATGTATTCGATGAATGTAACTTAAATTCGATGAATTAAGTGATTTCAAGTTATTTTCGATGTATTCGATGTATGAAACTCAATTTCGATGAATTAAGTGAATTTAACTTATTTTCGATGTATTCTATGAATGTAACTTAATTTCGATGAATTAAGTGAATTTAAGTTATTTTCGATGTATTCGATGAATATAACTTAATTTCGGTGAATTAAGTGAATTTAAGTTATTTTCGATGTATTCGATGTATGAAACTCAATTTCGATGAATTAAGTGAATTTAACTTATTTTCGATGTATTCGATGAATGTAACTTAATTTCGATGAATTAAGTGATTTCAAGTTATTTTCGATGTATTCGATGAATGTAACTTAATTTCGATGAATTAAGTGATTTCAAGTTATTTTCGATGTATTCGATGTATGAAACTCAATTTCGATGAATTAAGTGAATTTAACTTATTTTCGATGTATTCGATGAATGTAACTTAATTTCGATGAATTAAGTGAATTTAAGTTATTTTCGATGTATTCGATGAATGTAACTTAATTTCGATGAATTAAGTGATTTCAAGTTATTTTCGATGTATTCGATGTATGAAACTCAATTTCGATGAATTAAGTGAATTTAACTTATTTTCGATGTATTCTATGAATGTAACTTAATTTCGATGAATTAAGTGAATTTAAGTTATTTTCGATGTATTCGATGAATATAACTTAATTTCGGTGAATTAAGTGAATTTAAGTTATTTTCGATGTATTCGATGTATGAAACTCAATTTCGATGAATTAAGTGAATTTAACTTATTTTCGATGTATTCGATGAATGTAACTTAATTTCGATGAATTAAGTGATTTCAAGTTATTTTCGATGTATTCGATGTATGAAACTCAATTTCGATGAATTAAGTGAATTTAACTTATTTTCGATGTATTCGATGAATGTAACTTAATTTCGATGAATTAAGTGAATTTAACTTATTTTCGATGTATTCGATGAATATAACTTAATTTCGGTGAATTAAGTGAATTTAAGTTATTTTCGATGTATTCGATGAATGTAACTTAATTTCGAGGAATTAAGTGAATTTAACTTATTTTCGATGTATTCGATGAATGTAACTTAATTTCGATGAATTAAGTGATTTCAAGTTATTTTCGATGTATTCGATGTGTGAAACTCAATTTCGATGAATTAAGTGAATTTAACTTATTTTCGATGTATTCGATGAATGTAACTTAATTTCGATGAATTAAGTGAATTGAACTTATTTTCGATGTATTCGATGAATATAACTTAATTTCGGTGAATTAAGTGATTTCAAGTTATTTTCGATGAATTCGATGAATGTAACTTGATTTCGATGAATTAAGTGAATTTAAGTTATTTTCGATGTATTCGATGAATGTAACTTAATTTCGATGAATTAAGTGAATTTAAGTTATTTTCGATGTATTCGATGAATATAACTTAATTTCGGTGAATTAAGTGAATTTAAGTTATTTTCGATGTATTCGATGTATGAAACTCAATTTCGATGAATTAAGTGAATTTAACTTATTTTCGATGTATTCGATGAATGTAACTTAATTTCGATGAATTAAGTGATTTCAAGTTATTTTCGATGAATTCGATGAATGTAACTTGATTTCGATGAATTAAGTGAATTTAAGTTATTTTCGATGTATTCGATGAATGTAACTTAATTTCGATGAATTAAGTGAATTTAAGTTATTTTCGATGTATTCGATGAATGTAACTTAATTTCGATGAATTAAGTGAATTAAAGTTATTTTCGATGTATTCGATGTATGAAACTCAATTTCGATGAATTAAGTGAATTTAACTTATTTTCGATGTATTCGATGAATGTAACTTAATTTCGATGAATTAAGTGAATTTAAGTTATTTTCGATGTATTCGATGAATGTAACTTAATTTCGATGAATTAAGTGAATTTAAGTTATTTTCGATGTATTCGATGTATGAAACTCAATTTCGATGAATTAAGTGAATTTAACTTATTTTCGATGTATTCGATGAATGTAACTCAATTTCGATGAATTAAGTGAATTTAACTTATTTTCGATGTATTCGATGAATGTAACTTAATTTCGATGAATTAAGTGATTTCAAGTTATTTTCGATGTATTCGATGTATGAAACTCAATTTCGATGAATTAAGTGAATTTAACTTATTTTCGATGTATTCGATGAATGTAACTTAATTTCGATGAATTAAGTGATTTCAAGTTATTTTCGATGTATTCGATGTATGAAACTCAATTTCGATGAATTAAGTGAATTTAACTTATTTTCGATGTATTCGATGAATGTAACTTAATTTCGATGAATTAAGTGATTTCAAGTTATTTTCGATGTATTCGATGTATGAAACTCAATTTCGATGAATTAAGTGAATTTAACTTATTTTCGATGTATTCGATGAATGTAACTTAATTTCGATGAATTAAGTGAATTTAAGTTATTTTCGATGTATTCGATGAATATAACTTAATTTCGGTGAATTAAGTGAATTTAAGTTATTTTCGATGTATTCGATGTATGAAACTCAATTTCGATGAATTAAGTGAATTTAACTTATTTTCGATGTATTCGATGAATGTAACTTAATTTCGATGAATTAAGTGAATTTAAGTTATTTTCGATGTATTCGATGAATGTAACTTAATTTCGATGAATTAAGTGATTTCAAGTTATTTTCGATGTATTCGATGTATGAAACTCAATTTCGATGAATTAAGTGAATTTAACTTATTTTCGATGTATTCGATGAATGTAACTTAATTTCGATGAATTAAGTGAATTTAACTTATTTTCGATGTATTCGATGAATGTAACTTAATTTCGATGAATTAAGTGATTTCAAGTTATTTTCGATGTATTCGATGTATGAAACTCAATTTCGATGAATTAAGTGAATTTAACTTATTTTCGATGTATTCTATGAATGTAACTTAATTTCGATGAATTAAGTGAATTTAAGTTATTTTCGATGTATTCGATGAATATAACTTAATTTCGGTGAATTAAGTGAATTTAAGTTATTTTCGATGTATTCGATGTATGAAACTCAATTTCGATGAATTAAGTGAATTTAACTTATTTTCGATGTATTCGATGAATGTAACTTAATTTCGATGAATTAAGTGATTTCAAGTTATTTTCGATGTATTCGATGAATGTAACTTAATTTCGATGAATTAAGTGATTTCAAGTTATTTTCGATGTATTCGATGTATGAAACTCAATTTCGATGAATTAAGTGAATTTAAGTTATTTTCGATGTATTCGATGTATGAAACTCGATTTCGATGAATTAAGTGAATTTAACTTATTTTCGATGTATTCGATGAATGTAACTTAAGTTCGATGAATTAAGTGATTTCAAGTTATTTTCGATGTATTCGATGTATGAAACTCAATTTCGATGAATTAAGTGAATTTAACTTATTTTCGATGTATTCGATGAATGTAACTTAATTTCGATGAATTAAGTGAATTTAACTTATTTTCGATGTATTCGATGAATATAACTTAATTTCGGTGAATTAAGTGAATTTAAGTTATTTTCGATGTATTCGATGAATGTAACTTAATTTCGATGAATTAAGTGAATTTAACTTATTTTCGATGTATTCGATGAATGTAACTTAATTTCGATGAATTAAGTGATTTCAAGTTATTTTCGATGTATTCGATGTGTGAAACTCAATTTCGATGAATTAAGTGAATTTAACTTATTTTCGATGTATTCGATGAATGTAACTTAATTTCGATGAATTAAGTGAATTGAACTTATTTTCGATGTATTCGATGAATATAACTTAATTTCGGTGAATTAAGTGAATTTAAGTTATTTTCGATGTATTCGATGAATATAACTTAATTTCGGTGAATTAAGTGAATTTAAGTTATTTTCGATGTATTCGATGTATGAAACTCAATTTCGATGAATTAAGTGAATTTAACTTATTTTCGATGTATTCGATGAATGTAACTTAATTTCGATGAATTAAGTGATTTCAAGTTATTTTCGATGTATTCGATGTATGAAACTCAATTTCGATGAATTAAGTGAATTTAACTTATTTTCGATGTATTCGATGAATGTAACTTAATTTCGATGAATTAAGTGAATTTAAGTTATTTTCGATGTATTCGATGAATATAACTTAATTTCGGTGAATTAAGTGAATTTAAGTTATTTTCGATGTATTCGATGTATGAAACTCAATTTCGATTAATTAAGTGAATTTAACTTATTTTCGATGTATTCGATGAATGTAACTTAATTTCGATGAATTAAGTGATTTCAAGTTATTTTCGATGAATTCGATGAATGTAACTTGATTTCGATGAATTAAGTGAATTTAAGTTATTTTCGATGTATTCGATGAATGTAACTTAATTTCGATGAATTAAGTGAATTTAAGTTATTTTCGATGTATTCGATGAATGTAACTTAATTTCGATGAATTAAGTGAATTAAAGTTATTTTCGATGTATTCGATGTATGAAACTCAATTTCGATGAATTAAGTGAATTTAACTTATTTTCGATGTATTCGATGAATGTAACTTAATTTCGATGAATTAAGTGAATTTAAGTTATTTTCGATGTATTCGATGAATGTAACTTAATTTCGATGAATTAAGTGAATTTAAGTTATTTTCGATGTATTCGATGTATGAAACTCAATTTCGATGAATTAAGTGAATTTAACTTATTTTCGATGTATTCGATGAATGTAACTCAATTTCGATGAATTAAGTGAATTTAACTTATTTTCGATGTATTCGATGAATGTAACTTAATTTCGATGAATTAAGTGATTTCAAGTTATTTTCGATGTATTCGATGTATGAAACTCAATTTCGATGAATTAAGTGAATTTAACTTATTTTCGATGTATTCGATGAATGTAACTTAATTTCGATGAATTAAGTGATTTCAAGTTATTTTCGATGTATTCGATGTATGAAACTCAATTTCGATGAATTAAGTGAATTTAACTTATTTTCGATGTATTCGATGAATGTAACTTAATTTCGATGAATTAAGTGATTTCAAGTTATTTTCGATGTATTCGATGTATGAAACTCAATTTCGATGAATTAAGTGAATTTAACTTGTTTTCGATGTATTCGATGAATGTAACTTAATTTCGATGAATTAAGTGAATTTAAGTTATTTTCGATGTACCTATTCGATGAATATAACTTAATTTCGGTGAATTAAGTGAATTTAAGTTATTTTCGATGTATTCGATGTATGAAACTCAATTTCGATGAATTAAGTGAATTTAACTTATTTTCGATGTATTCGATGAATGTAACTTAATTTCGATGAATTAAGTGAATTTAAGTTATTTTCGATGTATTCGATGAATGTAACTTAATTTCGATGAATTAAGTGATTTCAAGTTATTTTCGATGTATTCGATGTATGAAACTCAATTTCGATGAATTAAGTGAATTTAACTTATTTTCGATGTATTCGATGAATGTAACTTAATTTCGATGAATTAAGTGAATTTAAGTTATTTTCGATGTATTCGATGAATATAACTTAATTTCGGTGAATTAAGTGAATTTAAGTTATTTTCGATGTATTCGATGTATGAAACTCAATTTCGATGAATTAAGTGAATTTAACTTATTTTCGATGTATTCGATGAATGTAACTTAATTTCGATGAATTAAGTGATTTCAAGTTATTTTCGATGAATTCGATGAATGTAACTTGATTTCGATGAATTAAGTGAATTTAAGTTATTTTCGATGTATTCGATGAATGTAACTTAATTTCGATGAATTAAGTGAATTTAAGTTATTTTCGATGTATTCGATGAATGTAACTTAATTTCGATGAATTAAGTGAATTAAAGTTATTTTCGATGTATTCGATGTATGAAACTCAATTTCGATGAATTAAGTGAATTTAACTTATTTTCGATGTATTCGATGAATGTAACTTAATTTCGATGAATTAAGTGAATTTAAGTTATTTTCGATGTATTCGATGAATGTAACTTAATTTCGATGAATTAAGTGAATTTAAGTTATTTTCGATGTATTCGATGTATGAAACTCAATTTCGATGAATTAAGTGAATTTAACTTATTTTCGATGTATTCGATGAATGTAACTCAATTTCGATGAATTAAGTGAATTTAACTTATTTTCGATGTATTCGATGAATGTAACTTAATTTCGATGAATTAAGTGATTTCAAGTTATTTTCGATGTATTCGATGTATGAAACTCAATTTCGATGAATTAAGTGAATTTAACTTATTTTCGATGTATTCGATGAATGTAACTTAATTTCGATGAATTAAGTGAATTTAAGTTATTTTCGATGTATTCGATGTATGAAACTCAATTTCGATGAATTAAGTGAATTTAACTTATTTTCGATGTATTCGATGAATGTAACTTAATTTCGATGAATTAAGTGAATTTAACTTATTTTCGATGTATTCGATGAATGTAACTTAATTTCGATGAATTAAGTGAATTTAAGTTATTTTCGATGTATTCGATGAATGTAACTTAATTTCGATGAATTAAGTGAATTTAAGTTATTTTCGATGTATTCGATGTATGAAACTCAATTTCGATGAATTAAGTGAATTTAACTTATTTTCGATGTATTCGATGAATGTAACTCAATTTCGATGAATTAAGTGAATTTAACTTATTTTCGATGTATTCGATGAATGTAACTTAATTTCGATGAATTAAGTGATTTCAAGTTATTTTCGATGTATTCGATGTATGAAACTCAATTTCGATGAATTAAGTGAATTTAACTTATTTTCGATGTATTCGATGAATGTAACTTAATTTCGATGAATTAAGTGATTTCAAGTTATTTTCGATGTATTCGATGTATGAAACTCAATTTCGATGAATTAAGTGAATTTAACTTATTTTCGATGTATTCGATGAATGTAACTTAATTTCGATGAATTAAGTGATTTCAAGTTATTTTCGATGTATTCGATGTATGAAACTCAATTTCGATGAATTAAGTGAATTTAACTTATTTTCGATGTATTCGATGAATGTAACTTAATTTCGATGAATTAAGTGAATTTAACTTATTTTCGATGTATTCGATGAATATAACTTAATTTCGGTGAATTAAGTGAATTTAAGTTATTTTCGATGTATTCGATGAATGTAACTTAATTTCGATGAATTAAGTGAATTTAACTTATTTTCGATGTATTCGATGAATGTAACTTAATTTCGATGAATTAAGTGATTTCAAGTTATTTTCGATGTATTCGATGTATGAAACTCAATTTCGATGAATTAAGTGAATTTAACTTATTTTCGATGTATTCGATGAATGTAACTTAATTTCGATGAATTAAGTGAATTGAACTTATTTTCGATGTATTCGATGAATATAACTTAATTTCGGTGAATTAAGTGAATTTAAGTTATTTTCGATGTATTCGATGAATATAACTTAATTTCGGTGAATTAAGTGAATTTAAGTTATTTTCGATGTATTCGATGTATGAAACTCAATTTCGATGAATTAAGTGAATTTAACTTATTTTCGATGTATTCGATGAATGTAACTTAATTTCGATGAATTAAGTGATTTCAAGTTATTTTCGATGTATTCGATGTATGAAACTCAATTTCGATGAATTAAGTGAATTTAACTTATTTTCGATGTATTCGATGAATGTACATAACTTAATTTCGATGAATTAAGTGAATTTAAGTTATTTTCGATGTATTCGATGAATGTAACTTAATTTCGATGAATTAAGTGATTTCAAGTTATTTTCGATGTATTCGATGTATGAAACTCAATTTCGATGAATTAAGTGAATTTAACTTATTTTCGATGTATTCTATGAATGTAACTTAATTTCGATGAATTAAGTGAATTTAAGTTATTTTCGATGTATTCGATGAATATAACTTAATTTCGGTGAATTAAGTGAATTTAAGTTATTTTCGATGTATTCGATGTATGAAACTCAATTTCGATGAATTAAGTGAATTTAACTTATTTTCGATGTATTCGATGAATGTAACTTAATTTCGATGAATTAAGTGATTTCAAGTTATTTTCGATGAATTCGATGAATGTAACTTGATTTCGATGAATTAAGTGAATTTAAGTTATTTTCGATGTATTCGATGTATGAAACTCAATTTCGATGAATTAAGTGAATTTAACTTATTTTCGATGTATTCGATGAATGTAACTTAATTTCGATGAATTAAGTGAATTGAACTTATTTTCGATGTATTCGATGAATATAACTTAATTTCGGTGAATTAAGTGAATTTAACTTATTTTCGATGTATTCGATGAATGTAACTTAATTTCGATGAATTAAGTGATTTCAAGTTATTTTCGATGTATTCGATGTATGAAACTCAATTTCGATGAATTAAGTGAATTTAACTTATTTTCGATGTATTCGATGAATGTAACTTAATTTCGATGAATTAAGTGAATTGAACTTATTTTCGATGTATTCGATGAATATAACTTAATTTCGGTGAATTAAGTGAATTTAAGTTATTTTCGATGTATTCGATGAATATAACTTAATTTCGGTGAATTAAGTGAATTTAAGTTATTTTCGATGTATTCGATGTATGAAACTCAATTTCGATGAATTAAGTGAATTTAACTTATTTTCGATGTATTCGATGAATGTAACTTAATTTCGATGAATTAAGTGATTTCAAGTTATTTTCGATGTATTCGATGTATGAAACTCAATTTCGATGAATTAAGTGAATTTAACTTATTTTCGATGTATTCGATGAATGTAACTTAATTTCGATGAATTAAGTGAATTTAAGTTATTTTCGATGTATTCGATGAATGTAACTTAATTTCGATGAATTAAGTGATTTCAAGTTATTTTCGATGTATTCGATGTATGAAACTCAATTTCGATGAATTAAGTGAATTTAACTTATTTTCGATGTATTCTATGAATGTAACTTAATTTCGATGAATTAAGTGAATTTAAGTTATTTTCGATGTATTCGATGAATATAACTTAATTTCGGTGAATTAAGTGAATTTAAGTTATTTTCGATGTATTCGATGTATGAAACTCAATTTCGATGAATTAAGTGAATTTAACTTATTTTCGATGTATTCGATGAATGTAACTTAATTTCGATGAATTAAGTGAATTTAACTTATTTTCGATGTATTCGATGAATATAACTTAATTTCGGTGAATTAAGTGAATTTAACTTATTTCGATGTATTCGATGAATGTAACTTAATTTCGATGAATTAAGTGATTTCAAGTTATTTTCGATGTATTCGATGTATGAAACTCAATTTCGATGAATTAAGTGAATTTAACTTATTTTCGATGTATTCGATGAATGTAACTTAATTTCGATGAATTAAGTGAATTGAACTTATTTTCGATGTATTCGATGAATATAACTTAATTTCGGTGAATTAAGTGAATTTAAGTTATTTTCGATGTATTCGATGAATATAACTTAATTTCGGTGAATTAAGTGAATTTAAGTTATTTTCGATGTATTCGATGTATGAAACTCAATTTCGATGAATTAAGTGAATTTAACTTATTTTCGATGTATTCGATGAATGTAACTTAATTTCGATGAATTAAGTGATTTCAAGTTATTTTCGATGTATTCGATGTATGAAACTCAATTTCGATGAATTAAGTGAATTTAACTTATTTTCGATGTATTCGATGAATGTAACTTAATTTCGATGAATTAAGTGAATTTAAGTTATTTTCGATGTATTCGATGAATGTAACTTAATTTCGATGAATTAAGTGATTTCAAGTTATTTTCGATGTATTCGATGTATGAAACTCAATTTCGATGAATTAAGTGAATTTAACTTATTTTCGATGTATTCTATGAATGTAACTTAATTTCGATGAATTAAGTGAATTTAAGTTATTTTCGATGTATTCGATGAATATAACTTAATTTCGGTGAATTAAGTGAATTTAAGTTATTTTCGATGTATTCGATGAATGTAACTTAATTTCGATGAATTAAGTGAATTTAACTTATTTTCGATGTATTCGATGAATGTAACTTAATTTCGATGAATTAAGTGATTTCAAGTTATTTTCGATGTATTCGATGTGTGAAACTCAATTTCGATGAATTAAGTGAATTTAACTTATTTTCGATGTATTCGATGAATGTAACTTAATTTCGATGAATTAAGTGAATTGAACTTATTTTCGATGTATTCGATGAATATAACTTAATTTCGGTGAATTAAGTGAATTTAAGTTATTTTCGATGTATTCGATGAATATAACTTAATTTCGGTGAATTAAGTGAATTTAAGTTATTTTCGATGTATTCGATGTATGAAACTCAATTTCGATGAATTAAGTGAATTTAACTTATTTTCGATGTATTCGATGAATGTAACTTAATTTCGATGAATTAAGTGATTTCAAGTTATTTTCGATGAATTCGATGAATGTAACTTGATTTCGATGAATTAAGTGAATTTAAGTTATTTTCGATGTATTCGATGAATGTAACTTAATTTCGATGAATTAAGTGAATTTAAGTTATTTTCGATGTATTCGATGAATGTAACTTAATTTCGATGAATTAAGTGAATTAAAGTTATTTTCGATGTATTCGATGTATGAAACTCAATTTCGATGAATTAAGTGAATTTAACTTATTTTCGATGTATTCGATGAATGTAACTTAATTTCGATGAATTAAGTGAATTTAAGTTATTTTCGATGTATTCGATGAATGTAACTTAATTTCGATGAATTAAGTGAATTTAAGTTATTTTCGATGTATTCGATGTATGAAACTCAATTTCGATGAATTAAGTGAATTTAACTTATTTTCGATGTATTCGATGAATGTAACTCAATTTCGATGAATTAAGTGAATTTAACTTATTTTCGATGTATTCGATGAATGTAACTTAATTTCGATGAATTAAGTGATTTCAAGTTATTTTCGATGTATTCGATGTATGAAACTCAATTTCGATGAATTAAGTGAATTTAACTTATTTTCGATGTATTCGATGAATGTAACTTAATTTCGATGAATTAAGTGATTTCAAGTTATTTTCGATGTATTCGATGTATGAAACTCAATTTCGATGAATTAAGTGAATTTAACTTATTTTCGATGTATTCGATGAATGTAACTTAATTTCGATGAATTAAGTGATTTCAAGTTATTTTCGATGTATTCGATGTATGAAACTCAATTTCGATGAATTAAGTGAATTTAACTTATTTTCGATGTATTCGATGAATGTAACTTAATTTCGATGAATTAAGTGAATTTAAGTTATTTTCGATGTATTCGATGAATATAACTTAATTTCGGTGAATTAAGTGAATTTAAGTTATTTTCGATGTATTCGATGTATGAAACTCAATTTCGATGAATTAAGTGAATTTAACTTATTTTCGATGTATTCGATGAATGTAACTTAATTTCGATGAATTAAGTGATTTCAAGTTATTTTCGATGAATTCGATGAATGTAACTTGATTTCGATGAATTAAGTGAATTTAAGTTATTTTCGATGTATTCGATGAATGTAACTTAATTTCGATGAATTAAGTGAATTTAAGTTATTTTCGATGTATTCGATGAATGTAACTTAATTTCGATGAATTAAGTGAATTAAAGTTATTTTCGATGTATTCGATGTATGAAACTCAATTTCGATGAATTAAGTGAATTTAACTTATTTTCGATGTATTCGATGAATGTAACTTAATTTCGATGAATTAAGTGAATTTAAGTTATTTTCGATGTATTCGATGAATGTAACTTAATTTCGATGAATTAAGTGAATTTAAGTTATTTTCGATGTATTCGATGTATGAAACTCAATTTCGATGAATTAAGTGAATTTAACTTATTTTCGATGTATTCGATGAATGTAACTCAATTTCGATGAATTAAGTGAATTTAACTTATTTTCGATGTATTCGATGAATGTAACTTAATTTCGATGAATTAAGTGATTTCAAGTTATTTTCGATGTATTCGATGTATGAAACTCAATTTCGATGAATTAAGTGAATTTAACTTATTTTCGATGTATTCGATGAATGTAACTTAATTTCGATGAATTAAGTGATTTCAAGTTATTTTCGATGTATTCGATGTATGAAACTCAATTTCGATGAATTAAGTGAATTTAACTTATTTTCGATGTATTCGATGAATGTAACTTAATTTCGATGAATTAAGTGATTTCAAGTTATTTTCGATGTATTCGATGTATGAAACTCAATTTCGATGAATTAAGTGAATTTAACTTATTTTCGATGTATTCGATGAATGTAACTTAATTTCGATGAATTAAGTGATTTCAAGTTATTTTCGATGTATTCGATGTATGAAACTCAATTTCGATGAATTAAGTGAATTTAACTTATTTTCGATGTATTCGATGAATGTAACTTAATTTCGATGAATTAAGTGAATTTAACTTATTTTCGATGTATTCGATGAATATAACTTAATTTCGGTGAATTAAGTGAATTTAAGTTATTTTCGATGTATTCGATGAATGTAACTTAATTTCGATGAATTAAGTGAATTTAACTTATTTTCGATGTATTCGATGAATGTAACTTAATTTCGATGAATTAAGTGATTTCAAGTTATTTTCGATGTATTCGATGTATGAAACTCAATTTCGATGAATTAAGTGAATTTAACTTATTTTCGATGTATTCGATGAATGTAACTTAATTTCGATGAATTAAGTGAATTGAACTTATTTTCGATGTATTCGATGAATATAACTTAATTTCGGTGAATTAAGTGAATTTAAGTTATTTTCGATGTATTCGATGAATATAACTTAATTTCGGTGAATTAAGTGAATTTAAGTTATTTTCGATGTATTCGATGTATGAAACTCAATTTCGATGAATTAAGTGAATTTAACTTATTTTCGATGTATTCGATGAATGTAACTTAATTTCGATGAATTAAGTGATTTCAAGTTATTTTCGATGTATTCGATGTATGAAACTCAATTTCGATGAATTAAGTGAATTTAACTTATTTTCGATGTATTCGATGAATGTAACTTAATTTCGATGAATTAAGTGAATTTAAGTTATTTTCGATGTATTCGATGAATGTAACTTAATTTCGATGAATTAAGTGATTTCAAGTTATTTTCGATGTATTCGATGTATGAAACTCAATTTCGATGAATTAAGTGAATTTAACTTATTTTCGATATATTCTATGAATGTAACTTAATTTCGATGAATTAAGTGAATTTAAGTTATTTTCGATGTATTCGATGAATATAACTTAATTTCGGTGAATTAAGTGAATTTAAGTTATTTTCGATGTATTCGATGTATGAAACTCAATTTCGATGAATTAAGTGAATTTAACTTATTTTCGATGTATTCGATGAATGTAACTTAATTTCGATGAATTAAGTGATTTCAAGTTATTTTCGATGTATTCGATGAATGTAACTTAATTTCGATGAATTAAGTGATTTCAAGTTATTTTCGATGTATTCGATGTATGAAACTCAATTTCGATGAATTAAGTGAATTTAACTTATTTTCGATGTATTCGATGAATGTAACTTAATTTCGATGAATTAAGTGAATTTAAGTTATTTTCGATGTATTCGATGAATATAACTTAATTTCGGTGAATTAAGTGAATTTAAGTTATTTTCGATGTATTCGATGTATGAAACTCAATTTCGATGAATTAAGTGAATTTAACTTATTTTCGATGTATTCGATGAATGTAACTTAATTTCGATGAATTAAGTGATTTCAAGTTATTTTCGATGAATTCGATGAATGTAACTTGATTTCGATGAATTAAGTGAATTTAAGTTATTTTCGATGTATTCGATGTATGAAACTCAATTTCGATGAATTAAGTGAATTTAACTTATTTTCGATGTATTCGATGAATGTAACTTAATTTCGATGAATTAAGTGAATTGAACTTATTTTCGATGTATTCGATGAATATAACTTAATTTCGGTGAATTAAGTAAATTTAACTTATTTTCGATGTATTCGATGAATGTAACTTAATTTCGATGAATTAAGTGATTTCAAGTTATTTTCGATGTATTCGATGTATGAAACTCAATTTCGATGAATTAAGTGAATTTAACTTATTTTCGATGTATTCGATGAATGTAACTTAATTTCGATGAATTAAGTGAATTGAACTTATTTTCGATGTATTCGATGAATATAACTTAATTTCGGTGAATTAAGTGAATTTAAGTTATTTTCGATGTATTCGATGAATATAACTTAATTTCGGTGAATTAAGTGAATTTAAGTTATTTTCGATGTATTCGATGTATGAAACTCAATTTCGATGAATTAAGTGAATTTAACTTATTTTCGATGTATTCGATGAATGTAACTTAATTTCGATGAATTAAGTGATTTCAAGTTATTT
>CATLJY010000492.1:0-29522 GCA_949987705.1 Thereva unica | reverse complement strand
GGATGTATTTGATGAATATAACTTAATTTCGATGAATAAAGTGAATTTAAGTTATTTTGGATGTATTTGATGAATATAACTTAATTTCGACGAATAAAGTGAATTTAAGTTATTTTGGATGTATTTGATGAATATAACTTAATTTCGATGAATAAAGTGAATTTAAGTTATTTTGGATGTATTTGATGAATATAACTTAATTTCGACGAATAAAGTGAATTTAAGTTATTTTGGATGTATTTGATGAATATAACTTAATTTCGACGAATAAGTGAATTTAAGTTATTTTGGATGTATTTGATGAATATAACTTAATTTCGATGAATAAAGTGAATTTAAGTTATTTTGGATGTATTTGATGAATATAACTTAATTTCGACGAATAAAGTGAATTTAAGTTATTTTGGATGTATTTGATGAATATAACTTAATTTCGACGAATAAAGTGAATTTAAGTTATTTTGGATGTATTTGATGAATATAACTTAATTTCGATGAATAAAGTGAATTTAAGTTATTTTGGATGTATTTGATGAATATAACTTAATTTCGACGAATAAAGTGAATTTAAGTTATTTTGGATGTATTTGATGAATATAACTTAATTTCGACGAATAAAGTGAATTTAAGTTATTTTGGATGTATTTAATGAATATAACTTAATTTCGATGAATAAAGTGAATTTAAGTTATTTTCGATGTATTTGATGAATATAACTTAATTTCGATGAATAAAGTGAATTTAAGTTATTTTGGATGTATTTGATGAATATAACTTAATTTCGATGAATAAAGTGAATTTAAGTTATTTTGGATGTATTTGATGAATATAACTTAATTTTGACGAATAAAGTGAATTTAAGTTATTTTGGATGTATTTGATGAATATAACTTAATTTCGATGAATAAAGTGAATTTAAGTTATTTTGGATGTATTTGATGAATATAACTTAATTTCGACGACTAAAGTGAATTTAAGTTATTTTGGATGTATTTGATGAATATAACTTAATTTCGACGAATAAAGTGAATTTAAGTTATTTTGGATGTATTTGATGAATATAACTTAATTTCGATGAATAAAGTGAATTTAAGTTATTTTGGATGTATTTGATGAATATTACTTAATTTCGACGAATAAAGTGAATTTAAGTTATTTTCGATGTATTTGATGAATATAACTTAATTTCGATGAATAAAGTGAATTTAAGTTATTTTGGATGTATTTGATGAATATAACTTAATTTCGACGAATAAAGTGAATTTAAGTTTTTTGGATGTATTTGATGAATATAACTTAATTTCGACGAATAAAGTGAATTTAAGTTATTTTGGATGTATTTGATGAATATAACTTAATTTCGATGAATAAAGTGAATTTAAGTTATTTTCGATGTATTTGATGAATATAACTTAATTTCGACGAATAAAGTGAATTTAAGTTATTTTGGATGTATTTGATGAATATAACTTAATTTCGACGAATAAAGTGAATTTAAGTTATTTTGGATGTATTTGATGAATATAACTTAATTTCGATGAATAAAGTGAATTTAAGTTATTTTGGATGTATTTGATGAATATAACTTAATTTCGACGAATAAAGTGAATTTAAGTTAATTTGGATGTATTTGATGAATATAACTTAATTTCGACGAATAAAGTGAATTTAAGTTATTTTGGATGTATTTAATGAATATAACTTAATTTCGATGAATAAAGTGAATCTAAGTTATTTTCGATGTATTTGATGAATATAACTTAATTTCGATGAATAAAGTGAATTTAAGTTATTTTGGATGTATTTGATGAATATAACTTAATTTCGATGAATAAAGTGAATTTAAGTTATTTTGGATGTATTTGATGAATATAACTTAATTTCGACGAATAAAGTGAATTTAAGTTATTTTGGATGTATTTGATGAATATAACTTAATTTCGACGAATAAAGTGAATTTAAGTTATTTTGGATGTATTTGATGAATATAACTTAATTTCGACGACTAAAGTGAATTTAAGTTATTTTGGATGTATTTGATGAATATAACTTAATTTCGATGAATAAAGTGAATTTAAGTTATTTTGGATGTATTTGATGAATATAACTTAATTTCGACGACTAAAGTGAATTTAAGTTATTTTCGATGTATTTGATGAATATAACTTAATTTCGACGAATAAAGTGAATTTAAGTTATTTTGGATGTATTTGGTGAATATAACTTAATTTCGACGAATAAAGTGAATTTAAGTTATTTTGGATGTATTTGATGAATATAACTTAATTTCGATGAATAAAGTGAATCTAAGTTATTTTGGATGTATTTGATGAATATAACTTAATTTCGATGAATAAAGTGAATCTAAGATATTTTCGATGTATTTGATGAATATAACTTAATTTCGACGAATAAAGTGAATTTAAGTTATTTTGGATGTATTTAATGAATATAACTTAATTTCGATGAATAAAGTGAATCTAAGTTATTTTCGATGTTTTTGATGAATATAACTTAATTTCGATGAATAAAGTGAATTTAAGTTATTTTGGATGTATTTGATGAATATAACTTAATTTCTATGAATAAAGTGAATTTAAGTTATTTTGGATGTAACTTAATTTCGATGAATAAAGTGAATTTAAGTTATTTTGGATGATTTGATGAATATAACTTAATTTCGATGAATAAAGTGAATTTAAGTTATTTTGGATCTATTTGATGAATATAACTTAATTTCGACGAATAAAGTGAATCTAAGTTATTTTGGATGTATTTGATGAATATAACTTAATTTCGATGAATAAAGTGAATTTAAGTTATTTTCGATGTATTTGATGAATATAACTTAATTTTGATGAATAAAGTGAAACTAAGTTATTTTCGATGTATTTGATGAATATAACTTAATTTCGACGAATAAAGTGAATTTAAGTTATTTTGGATGTATTTGATGAATATAACTTAATTTCGATGAATAAAGTGAATTTAAGTTATTTTGGATGTATTTGATTAATATAACTTAATTTCGATGAATAAAGTGAATCTAAGTTATTTTGGATGTATTTGATGAATATAACTTAATTTCGACGAATAAAGTGAATTTAAGTTATTTTGGATGTATTTGATGAATATAACTTAATTTCGACGAATAAAGTGAATTTAAGTTATTTTGGATGTATTTGATGAATATAACTTAATTTCGATGAATAAAGTGAATTTAAGTTATTTTGGATGTATTTGATGAATATAACTTAATTTCGACGAATAAAGTGAATTTAAGTTATTTTGGATGTATTTGATGAATATAACTTAATTTCGACGAATAAAGTGAATTTAAGTTATTTTGGATGTATTTAATGAATATAACTTAATTTCGATGAATAAAGTGAATCTAAGTTATTTTCGATGTATTTGATGAATATAACTTAATTTCGATGAATAAAGTGAATTTAAGTTATTTTGGATGTATTTGATGAATATAACTTAATTTCGATGAATAAAGTGAATTTAAGTTATTTTGGATGTATTTGATGAATATAACTTAATTTTGACGAATAAAGTGAATTTAAGTTATTTTGGATGTATTTGATGAATATAACTTAATTTCGATGAATAAAGTGAATTTAAGTTATTTTGGATGTATTTGATGAATATAACTTAATTTCGACGACTAAAGTGAATTTAAGTTATTTTGGATGTATTTGATGAATATAACTTAATTTCGACGAATAAAGTGAATTTAAGTTATTTTGGATGTATTTGATGAATATAACTTAATTTCGATGAATAAAGTGAATTTAAGTTATTTTGGATGTATTTGATGAATATTACTTAATTTCGACGAATAAAGTGAATTTAAGTTATTTTCGATGTATTTGATGAATATAACTTAATTTCGATGAATAAAGTGAATTTAAGTTATTTTGGATGTATTTGATGAATATAACTTAATTTCGACGAATAAAGTGAATTTAAGTTTTTTGGATGTATTTGATGAATATAACTTAATTTCGACGAATAAAGTGAATTTAAGTTATTTTGGATGTATTTGATGAATATAACTTAATTTCGATGAATAAAGTGAATTTAAGTTATTTTCGATGTATTTGATGAATATAACTTAATTTCGACGAATAAAGTGAATTTAAGTTATTTTGGATGTATTTGATGAATATAACTTAATTTCGACGAATAAAGTGAATTTAAGTTATTTTGGATGTATTTGATGAATATAACTTAATTTCGATGAATAAAGTGAATTTAAGTTATTTTGGATGTATTTGATGAATATAACTTAATTTCGACGAATAAAGTGAATTTAAGTTAATTTGGATGTATTTGATGAATATAACTTAATTTCGACGAATAAAGTGAATTTAAGTTATTTTGGATGTATTTAATGAATATAACTTAATTTCGATGAATAAAGTGAATCTAAGTTATTTTCGATGTATTTGATGAATATAACTTAATTTCGATGAATAAAGTGAATTTAAGTTATTTTGGATGTATTTGATGAATATAACTTAATTTCGATGAATAAAGTGAATTTAAGTTATTTTGGAGGTATTTGATGAATATAACTTAATTTCGACGAATAAAGTGAATTTAAGTTATTTTGGATGTATTTGATGAATATAACTTAATTTCGACGAATAAAGTGAATTTAAGTTATTTTGGATGTATTTGATGAATATAACTTAATTTCGACGACTAAAGTGAATTTAAGTTATTTTGGATTTATTTGATGAATATAACTTAATTTCGATGAATAAAGTGAATTTAAGTTATTTTGGATGTATTTGATGAATATAACTTAATTTCGACGACTAAAGTGAATTTAAGTTATTTTCGATGTATTTGATGAATATAACTTAATTTCGACGAATAAAGTGAATTTAAGTTATTTTGGATGTATTTGGTGAATATAACTTAATTTCGACGAATAAAGTGAATTTAAGTTATTTTGGATGTATTTGATGAATATAACTTAATTTCGATGAATAAAGTGAATCTAAGTTATTTTGGATGTATTTGATGAATATAACTTAATTTCGATGAATAAAGTGAATCTAAGTTATTTTCGATGTATTTGATGAATATAACTTAATTTCGACGAATAAAGTGAATTTAAGTTATTTTGGATGTATTTAATGAATATAACTTAATTTCGATGAATAAAGTGAATCTAAGTTATTTTCGATGTTTTTGTTGAATATAACTTAATTTCGATGAATAAAGTGAATTTAAGTTATTTTGGATGTATTTGATGAATATAACTTAATTTCTATGAATAAAGTGAATTTAAGTTATTTTGGATGTAACTTAATTTCGATGAATAAAGTGAATTTAAGTTATTTTGGATGATTTGATGAATATAACTTAATTTCGATGAATAAAGTGAATTTAAGTTATTTTGGATCTATTTGATGAATATAACTTAATTTCGACGAATAAAGTGAATCTAAGTTATTTTGGATGTATTTGATGAATATAACTTAATTTCGATGAATAAAGTGAATTTAAGTTATTTTCGATGTATTTGATGAATATAACTTAATTTTGATGAATAAAGTGAAACTAAGTTATTTTCGATGTATTTGATGAATATAACTTAATTTCGACGAATAAAGTGAATTTAAGTTATTTTGGATGTATTTGATGAATATAACTTAATTTCGATGAATAAAGTGAATTTAAGTTATTTTGGATGTATTTGATTAATATAACTTAATTTCGATGAATAAAGTGAATCTAAGTTATTTTGGATGTATTTGATGAATATAACTTAATTTCGACGAATAAAGTGAATTTAAGTTATTTCCGATGTATTTGATGAATATAACTTAATTTCGACGAATAAAGTGAATTTAAGTTATTGTGGATGTATTTGATGAATATAACTTAATTTCGACGAATAAAGTGAATTTAAGTTATTTTCGATGCATTTGATGAATATAACTTAATTTCGACGAATAAAGTGAATTTAAGTTGTTTTGGATGTATTTGATGAATATAACTTAATTTCGACGAATAAAGTGAATTTAAGTTATTTTGGATGTATTTGATGAATATAACTTAATTTCGACGAATAAAGTGAATTTAAGTTATTTTGGATGTATTTGATGAATATAACTTAATTTCGATGAATAAAGTGAATTTAAGTTATTTTGGATGTATTTGATGAATATAACTTAATTTCGACGAATAAAGTGAATTTAAATTATTTTGGATGTATTTGATGAATATAACTTAATTTCGACGAATAAAGTGAATTTAAGTTGGTTTGGATGTATTTGATGAATATAACTTAATTTCGATGAATAAAGTGAATATAAGTTATTTTGGATGTATTTGATGAATATAACTTAATTTCGACGAATAAAGTGAATTTAAGTTATTTTGGATGTATTTGATTAATATAACTTAATTTCGATGAATAAAGTGAATCTAAGTTATTTTGGATGTATTTGATGAATATAACTTAATTTCGACGAATAAAGTGAATTTAAGTTATTTTGGATGTATTTGATGAATATAACTTAATTTCGACGAATAAAGTGAATTTAAGTTATTTTGGATGTATTTAATGAATATAACTTAATTTCGATGAATAAAGTGAATCTAAGTTATTTTCGATGTATTTGATGAATATAACTTAATTTCGATGAATAAAGTGAATTTAAGTTATTTTGGATGTATTTGATGAATATAACTTAATTTCGACGAATAAAGTGAATTTAAGTTATTTTCGATGTATTTGATGAATATAACTTAATTTCGACGAATAAAGTGAATTTAAGTTATTTTGGATGTATTTGATTAATATAACTTAATTTCGATGAATAAAGTGAATCTAAGTTATTTTGGATGTATTTGATGAATATAACTTAATTTCGATGAATAAAGTGAATTTAAGTTATTTTTGATGTATTTGATGAATATAACTTAATTTCGACGAATAAAGTGAATTTAAGTTATTTTGGATGTATTTGATGAATATAACTTAATTTCGACGAATAAAGTGAATTTAAGTTATTTTGGATGTATTTGATGAATATAACTTAATTTCGATGAATAAAGTGAATTTAAGTTATTTTCGATGTATTTGCTGAATATAACTTAATTTCGACGAATAAAGTGAATTTAAGTTATTTTGGATGTATTTGATGAATATAACTTAATTTCGACGAATAAAGTGAATTTAAGTTATTTTGGATGTATTTGATAAATATAACTTAATTTCGATGAATAAAGTGAATTTAAGTTATTTTCGATGTATTTGATGAATATAACTTAATATCGACGAATAAAGTGAATTTAAGTTATTTTGGATGTATTTGATTAATATAACTTAATTTCGATGAATAAAGTGAATCTAAGTTATTTTGGATGTATTTGATGAATATAACTTAATTTCGACGAATAAAGTGAATTTAAGTTATTTTCGATGTATTTGATGAATATAACTTAATTTCGACGAATAAAGTGAATTTAAGTTATTGTGGATGTATTTGATGAATATAACTTAATTTCGACGAATAAAGTGAATTTAAGTTATTTTCGATGCATTTGATGAATATAACTTAATTTCGACGAATAAAGTGAATTTAAGTTATTTTGGATGTATTTGATGAATATAACTTAATTTCGACGAATAAAGTGAATTTAAGTTATTTTGGATGTATTTGATGAATATAACTTAATTTCGACGAATAAAGTGAATTTAAGTTATTTTGGATGTATTTGATGAATATAACTTAATTTCGATGAATAAAGTGAATTTAAGTTATTTTGGATGTATTTGATGAATATAACTTAATTTCGACGAAAAAAGTGAATTTAAGTTATTTTGGATGTATTTGATGAATATAACTTAATTTCGATGAATAAAGTGAATTTAAGTTATTTTGGATGTATTTGATGAATATAACTTAATTTCGACGAATAAAGTGAATTTAAGTTATTTTGGATGTATTTGATTAATATAACTTAATTTCGATGAATAAAGTGAATCTAAGTTATTTTGGATGTATTTGATGAATATAACTTAATTTCGACGAATAAAGTGAATTTAAGTTATTTTGGATGTATTTGATGAATATAACTTAATTTCGACGAATAAAGTGAATTTAAGTTATTTTGGATGTATTTAATGAATATAACTTAATTTCGATGAATAAAGTGAATCTAAGTTATTTTCGATGTATTTGATGAATATAACTTAATTTCGATGAATAAAGTGAATTTAAGTTATTTTGGATGTATTTGATGAATATAACTTAATTTCGATGAATAAAGTGAATTTAAGTTATTTTGGATGTATTTGATGAATATAACTTAATTTCGACGAATAAAGTGAATTTAAGTTATTTTGGATGTATTTGATGAATATAACTTAATTTCGACGAATAAAGTGAATTTAAGTTATTTTGGATGTATTTGATGAATATAACTTAATTTCGATGAATAAAGTGAATTTAAGTTATTTTGGATGTATTTGATGAATATAACTTAATTTCGACGAATAAAGTGAATTTAAGTTATTTTGGATGTATTTGATTAATATAACTTAATTTCGATGAATAAAGTGAATCTAAGTTATTTTGGATGTATTTGATGAATATAACTTAATTTCGACGAATAAAGTGAATTTAAGTTATTTTGGATGTATTTGATGAATATAACTTAATTTCGACGAATAAAGTGAATTTAAGTTATTTTGGATGTATTTGATGAATATAACTTAATTTCGATGAATAAAGTGAATCTAAGTTATTTTGGATGTATTTGATGAATATAACTTAATTTCGATGAATAAAGTGAATCTAAGTTATTTTCGATGTATTTGATGAATATAACTTAATTTCGATGAATAAAGTGAATTTAAGTTATTTTGGATGTATTTGATGAATATAACTTAATTTCGATGAATAAAGTGAATTTAAGTTATTTTGGATGTATTTGATGAATATAACTTAATTTCGATGAATAAAGTGAATTTAAGTTATTTTGGATGTATTTGATGAATATAACTTAATTTCGACGAATAAAGTGAATTTAAGTTATTTTGGATGTATTTGATGAATATAACTTAATTTCGATGAATAAAGTGAATTTAAGTTATTTTGGATGTATTTGATGAATATAACTTAATTTCGACGAATAAAGTGAATTTAAGTTATTTTGGATATATTTGATGAATATAACTTAATTTCGATGAATAAAGTGAATCTAAGTTATTTTGGATGTATTTGATGAATATAACTTAATTTCGATGAATAAAGTGAATCTAATGTAGTAATTTAACACCCACATCCGCTAAAAAACAGCTCCCATGCTCGGGAGGTGCCCAGTCAGCATTTTAAGTAAAGAACCCTTTCATAAATGCAATGTAACTTAACACATCCTAAATTCGTTATTTCAATAACTACTAAAATGCTGCACCGCAGCATTTCCTTATCTTTTTTTTCACACCATAAATGCTGACTGCGCGTATCTTTCCCGAGCATGCGAGCCGCAAGCCAAGGGACATGAGAACTCAAAAGGCAGTTCTCGTTGTACCGCCGCGCAAATAAGTTCGTTAATAAACAGTTTGTACTAATTTTTTATACCGTTAATTAAATAGAGTTTTCACCTAAACTCAGTGTTTCTTTCTTTTCTTCATAAGTATCACATCTTTTTTCGCGGAGGGCTTCGGGGCTCAACAGTTTTGGTGGCAGCAGGTGGAATTCCACGCGGTGGAACCAGCCATTCAATCTCTTTAAAAAAAAAAAATTTAATTCTGTGCGTCTCTACTCATCTTTATCATCTTTTGTGATTCTACAACGCACGCACATTATGTGCATCAATTAAACATCTTTACTAATTCTTGAAATTCATGTGCTTCATAATAAACATCTTATAATTGTTGGAATTTATGTGCATTTTGAGCATCTCCACTACTTCTTGAAATTTATGTGCAAGCACCTTTACTAATTCTTGGAATCTTTGTGATTATACTGAGCTTTACTACCTAATACTCAGAGTTTGAGTGCATCAACAACGCATCTTTACTTTGATTTTTCAATAACAACATCAACATTGTGCTCAGTTCAACATTGTTTCAACATAGCGCGCAGTAACTACCTTGTGCAGTTTCAACACGTGTGAAGCCACATAAATTCAAAATACTTATATTCTTTCATCTACTTTTGTGCATCATTGGAGCAGCAACATACACAAATTTCTGCAACAATTAACCATCAAAGAGTGCCAAATTTCAACCGCAGACGAGGGCTAACGGACACCAACAACCTCATCCAACATCGGCTCATCACGATCAAAATATTGATAAAATGTTAATAATTTTGTGAGTAGCTTTAATTAATTTACAATTTATTCATATATATATATCTACTGTCGTGATAGTGCTGTCAAAAAAAAAAAAAAAAAATTTTTTTTTAATACAATTTGCTTTTGTACACTATTATTGGTTGGTTGGTGCATTTTGTCTCGTTCTGGATTGTTTTTGCATTTAATTTTGATTTATCGGATTCATTTTTGACGTTTGCTTTGTATACTTGATATAATTTACCTTGCGCATTTTGAGAATGGGCTTCATGTTTTAAATTTATTGCATATTTGAATTTAAATCTCAGGTTCGATATTTTTTTTTTTTTTTTTTGCGGACTGATTACTGATGAAATTTTTATTTTCGTTTGGACCAATTGATCGGAGATCTTTCAAGGTTTAAGTTTTTATTTTATTTATTCCCTCCATTGGAAATCCCCTAAATTTTCTTTGATATGGATAACATATTTTCACTGAATTCTTTATCGATATAAAGTTGTACGCCAGCTGTAAAAGCGGCAGATCTAGCCGAATGGGGCTTACTACCGCTCACTCAACTAAATACTTTGTAATCACTTTATCCTCTTTTTACATCCATTAGTTGGATTTACTTTGAAACTTGGAAAACATCATAGCATAGTATCTCATTCACCCTTTGTGCGTGCTGAAATTAGGGGTAACACACTATAGCAATAAAAACAAACATTTTTTTGCGTAACCTCCTTTCCGGCATCTAATTCACTTACTCGCAATCGTGACCCTAAAGGCACATGAGTAAGAAATCTACAAAGAATAAGAAGCCCCCTTTAGCTGAATTTGCCATCTCTTTAAGAAGTCAAAGCAGGGAACTCAAACAAATAGATCCTTTACCGAGCATCTCCGAACTCCCCGAGAGAAACCCAGACTTTTTAGAAGGCGACGCCAAAACATTAAAATTTGACGAAATGTCCAACTTTAACCTCTCTAACGCTATAAAAATGGTCCCTGAGTTTGACGGGGACCCCAAAAACCTCCATCGATTTCTACAAATTGCCAAGATTCAGTATAGCCTGGCGACATCCGAAACCCACAAGCTAGAATTTCTGAACCTGGTTAAGTCAAAGCTTACCGGCAAAGCATACAATAGTGTTTTGCGGTACCACGACTTTGACACATGGGAAGCTCTACGAGCTAGCTTGGAGAAACAATTCTCAAAACAACGATCCTTGCAAGTTGTACAGTCTGAGCTATTCAATGCTCGACAAGAATCCAAGGAAACCGTTGTCCACTATGCAGAAAAAATTGAAAGGCTACTGGAAGAACTAAATATCTCCGGTGCCAAAAGCGAGACTAGAGAAGGAAATGAAGCCATACGTGCCTTAAACGAACAAATGGCTGTCAATAATTTCAAAAGAGGTCTTAAACAGCCCTTAAAATTAATAGTGAAAGCCTCACATCATGACTCTCTTAAGGAAGCTGTGGACCTCGCTCTGGAGGAAGAGAAACTCCTCGAAAGCGAATCCAAAGTCGCACCAACATTCAATCGAAACTCCAAACAATGTCGGTTCTGCAAGAATCTGGGGCACGACATTAACGAATGTCGCAAGTATAGCGCTCTCCTCCGACAACAACAACCCTCTAAACCATTTCCGACTTTTCGGGGGACAATAAATAAAGTCAGCCCGTCCTCACCTACCCCGGTTTGCCGATATTGTAAGAACTCGGGTCACTCAATCGAACAATGCAGAAAAAGGGAATATAATAACTCCAAAAGAACGACAGTAAAAACTGGCGATAATACCAATCTCACTTCTTCGCCTCGACTGGGAAACGAATCTGCTCCTGGCCCAAGCGGTTCGGTGACCAGGATAAGGGATATAAAATAGGCAACCGCTTCACATACACCATCTACCACAATCCTACTAACTCCGTCAATAATACTAATTCTACTAATTCCGGTACCGAATCCACTAACGCTCGTAACAATCCTACTAATTCTTCTAATTCTGAACCCACTAGTGTTATTAAATCTCTTAGTATCATGTCATTCGATCATTGCAAAACATTTAGGAATGAAACTCCAATCATTTTAGCTGAATCCCTCTCCAATTCCAATGTATTCCTCCTCGACACTGGTGCCTCACTGAGTCTAATAAAAGTCAACGCTCTACAGGATGATGTCGAGGTAGATACCCACAAAATCATTCAGATCACGGGAATAACACAAGAAAGCATCCTTACTAAAGGAGCTGTGTACCTGCATTTGGCTCTACCCAACAGTAAGCCACTAACTCACCAATTTCACGTAGTTGCCTCTGATTTCCCCATTACGGCCGAAGGTATTCTAGGACAAGATTTCTTCCTCAAAACTAAAGCTAAACTTGACTACGAGGACCTAACATTCAGCTTTTATCACCAAGGGAGATTACACGTATCACAATTCTCTTGCACCTTCGAGAGAATAGAAATCCCTCCAGGTGCGAAAGAATAGTTAACTGGGGACCAATTCGCTCCGAAGAAGAAGTCTTCTGCCTTCCGCAAGAAATTCTGCCTCACGTGTATACAGCAGGAACTATTGCCCGGCCTACTGAAGGCTACATAAAAGTTGCAATACTAAACACCACTGATAAAGTAGTTACGCTACAAGGAAACGAAAACCTTCATTATGAACCATTATCACAGTACCACGTCTTAACTCCCTCCACGCTAAGAAGCGAAACCAAAGTTCACAAGCGCTTAGAAACTCTAACCTCCTTGTTAAGTCTGTCCCACCTAAATAACGAGGAGCGCGATTCAATTCTTGACCTTTGCCGTGAGTACAACCAGTTATTCTATATCGAAGGTGACACGTTGACTTTCACTGACGCAGCAAAACACACACTTCAAATTCACCCTAATAAAGCCCCAATCAACACTAAACCCTACCGTCTTCCGGAAATCCACAAAGCTGAGATAGACAAACAGACACAAAAACTCTTAAAGGAAGATATTATACGTCCAAGCGCAAGCCCTTGGAATTCGCCTCTCTTGGTAGTGCCAAAAAAAAGCGGATTCCGACGGTTCAAGGAAGTGGAGAATGGTGGTAGACTTCCGTAAACTCAATGAGTTGACGATACCAGATGCCTACCCACTCCCTAATATAGAAGAAATTCTAGATCAACTCGGGAACTCTCGCTATTTTAGTACGCTCGATCTGGCTAATGGCTATTACCAGATCAGTGTTGCTGAAGAGGACAAACCAAAAACTGCATTCAGCACTCCGCAAGGACACTTCGAATTTAACCGAATGCCCTTCGGACTGCGAAATGCTCCAGCCACTTTCCAACGGCTGATGAACGTAGTGTTGGCCGGACTTCATGGCACACGATGCTTTGTCTATCTCGATGATATTGTTGTGTAAGGTCATAATCTAACAGACCATAATAAAAAACTCGGCGAAGTGTTTGAATGCCTCAAAAGGTTTAATCTAAAATTGCAACCCTCAAAATGTAAATTCTTACACAAGGAAGTGATGTACCTTGGACATATTATCACTGATCAGGGTATCAAGCCCGATCCACAGAAAATCTCAGCCATCCAATCTATAAAGGCCCCACAGAATTGTAAGCAAGTAAAATCGTTTCTAGGACTCGTTGGCTATTACCGGAAATTCATCCCGAATTTTGCCGGTCTAGCTAAACCACTTACCACCCTTCTAAAAAAGGACGTTCCTTTTGTCTGGGACGCCCATTGCGACGAATCCTTCGAGCTTCTAAAAAGGACAATAACGAAGTCCCCAATTCTCCAATATCCCGACTTTCAGAAGAAGTTTTTCATTACCACGGATGCGAGTAATACGGCCATAGGCGCAGTTCTGTCTCAGCGTCCCAACAACGGCAACGTCGACCTCCCTATTGCTTACGCTAGCCGTACTCTTAATAAGGCAGAAAAAAACTATTCAACAATTGAAAAGGAGGCTCTGGCGGTCGTTTGGGCGGTGAATCGGTTTCGCCCCTATGTCTATGGAAGGAAAATTACCATTTTCACTGACCATAAACCCCTCGTTTGGATCTTTAACCTCAAAGACCCTAGTTCACGAATAATGCGATGGAGAATTAAGCTAGAAGAATACGATTTCGAAGTTGAACATAAGAAGGGCAAACTTAACACAAATGTAGACGCTTTATCCCGGTTACCAACAGCGGAAACTTTAGTGGTAACTAGATCTCACTCCAACAATCCAAATCAAACTCCTGTTATAATCACAGAAACACCTGAAATATATAACAAGCCTCGTGTTACAGAGCTCACGGACCCTTCGGAAATTTCCAGGGTATTAATCGAATATCATGACAACCCAATAGGAGGACACCAAGGCGTAAAACGTACACTCCGGAGAATTAAAGAAAAATTCAATTGGAAAAACATTTCTAAAGACGTTAAAGATTACATCGGAGCTTGTGAAACTTGTAAAAAGAGTAAAATCTGCGTAAAAACCAAAATACCTATGAAACTGACTACCACGTCTAGAGTGCCTTTCGAGAGAGTAGCATTGGACATAGTCGGTCCACTCCCAGAGTCTGAGAGTCAGAACAAGTACATCTTAACATTCCAAGATGACCTTACAAAATTTATTATGGCTATACCAATCCCCAATCAAGAAGCACATACGGTAGCGGAAAATTATGTTCGAAAACTGATCTGTATCTTTGGCACACCCAAATCCCTTCTCACAGATCGAGGAGCCAATTTCCTTAGCGATTTATTCAAACGCACATGTCGTCTCTTAAAGATCCAAAAACTTCAAACCACTCCGTACCACCCCCAATCTAACGGATCCTTAGAACGCAGTCATCGCACGCTAGGTGATTACCTACGATGTTACGCTACTAAGGACCCTTCTAACTGGGATCTATGGATAGACTACGCTGTTTTCTGTTATAATACCACTCCCCACTCTTCAACAAACTATACTCCATACGAAGCCCTGTTTGGACACAAACCCGAACTGCCTTCGTCCCTGTTAAGGCCTAGCGAGCCTGTTTACAACTATGACGACTATGTCATCGAACTGAAGGCAAGACTACAAAACGGATACCAGACTATCCGCGAAAATCAAATTAAGGCTAAACGACAAGCTAAAGAATCCTATGATAAGGGCACAAAGCCCACAAGCTTCAATGAAGGTGATCTCATACTCCTCGAATCTAAGATAAAAGCCAATAAAAAATTAAGTCCGCTCTACGAAGGTCCTTATGAAATAGTCAAGGCAAATTCCGCAGAAACCTCAACTATAAAAATAGGCAACAAACTTAAAATTGTACACAACAACCTACTCAAAGCCCTTCGATGATAGACAATCGTCATTATATTTCTTTTCGCGAGTCGATGAATCCGCGTTTCAATTATCAATAATAAAATTTCACACTACAACCCTCGTTTTTCTCACCAAATAGCGAGAGAAAACTCTTAGGAAACAAACACGTCAGGGTTCATAACGACAGGCTTAAGCCGTATTACAATTGAACCATACCTCTCTCGCACTAGTATTATGTAATTTAGCCTTAATCTCACTAACTCGAAACCCATCTAAATCATAGATTACACTGTCACTGCCTTCAAAGTCAGTGGTCACTTTACGAAATAACATGCGCATATGACTCTCTCGATCTTTAATAAATTCTCGCGAATCTTTAAAACTTAAGCACAGTCTTACTTCTCTATGAAATATTTTTCCATGATTGATGGGAAAATGTAAGCCATCCCACCACGGGTGGCCTCGAAACCACTAATCCTAGAGGTTAATGCTAGAGCAACACTTTCAATAAGGTGGACATCAACCTCAAATCAATCTAATTAATGAATGTAATAACAAACTCTTATTTGCACCCTTCCAACGAATTTAAGCATCTAGCGTGCGAACGACCTACCATATCGTCATAGATCATTACTCTTTTACATTTTATCTATCCAAATCTCTGATTGTTATACTAATCCACTACAGAGAAACTCTTACGACGCGTTCCAAAGTTCCTGTCTAAACAACTTTTACATTCCATTCCAGATCCCTTTACTCTTTCGTCACGACCATATTGGCCCAAGGACACACCATTACCCCATTTACTGCAAATACAGGAGTCTATTTTGAAAAAATGGGAACAGTACACAAGTCAACCGCCGATTGGAAGTTACTACTCTACATAAATACAACAGCTCTAGAAACAGACTACCGCCAACTGGAAGTCCACTACCAGAATTTGGAAGAACTTTGCACTGCAACAAGACAAAAGTTTCCCGAGGACAACTGTATGGTCACTACTAAGCTCATCAACAACACACTTTTTGAAATAAATCAGGTTAACAGGTACTTTGCCAACCTAACTCGCACTGTGTCTCGATCAAAGCGCGGACTATTAGATATAGTCGGCAAGACACAAAAATTCCTTTTCGGAGTTATGGATAACGATGACTCCAAGCACATAGAAGAAACAATCCATAATCTTCAAACTAATCAAGCAAAATTACACCATTCCTTTACGGACAAGGTCTCTGTCTTAGTTGAAACTATGCAACATTCACTCTCCTCTCTGAATAACACATTCTCAAAGATATCAAGTAGCCTCAATAAGGTAGAGAAAGAGATGGAAGAGCAAAAGACTAACCAAAGAAATTTCCACTTATTCGATGAAGCAGCCAACATATTAACCCTCACAGCTAATAGCATTGTATCCAGTCAAAATGAATACTTGGACATCCTACAAGAATCCAGACTGGGACGATTAGACAAACATCTCGTTAAATCCGAAATATTCCTAAAAGCCTTAAGAGATATACAACTTGAAACCTTAGATCACTTGAAACTCCCAATGAAACCTTCTGAATACAACATACCCTTAATCGCCCAAGTATCTACCGTTTCACCAATATTAACAACGAATTCTTTAATCTTCCAGATAAAGGTCCCTCTGATCAAAAACTCCTTTTCATTATACAAACTAACTAGTGTGCCAGCTCGACTTAAAAATAATAGCTATTATTATGTGAAAATCGATTCACAATTCACTCTCATCGACGAAACTCGTGAACGATATGCTTTCCTCAAACAAAGTGACCTCAGTGAATGTCAACAACTCCAGCAAAATGAATTTATTTGCACTCAGAACTTTGTCTCTTATACCTTTAATAAAGAAAATTGTATTATTGGCCTAAACCAGGGAGAAATCACTCCTGCCAATTGCGAAATTAGACTGTTTAATCTAACATACGAAATATGGAATGTGCTCCTAAAAGCAAACACCTGGATATATATAGTCCCGCATCAGACTACAATCCGAATAAATTGTAATGGAAGCTCCTATTCTGTGCCATTACATGGCAGCGGAATTCTGGGATTAAACCCAGGATGCCGAGCAAAAACTAAACAAGTGTCACTCGAGACCCACTCAGCTATTCCTCCCACTGAGGCAATATTTTATCAACTGGGTAAACCACCTTTCGACAACTTAACCTTAAACCTTTCTGCTATCTCAGAAAAAGATCATGTTCCTCGAGTAATCTTCGACAGTCAAGATTTAGACAAACTTAGCGTCAAGCTCACGTCTATCACATCAGATATATCCGACAATTTTGTATCAGATACTTCAGTAATTACTTCCAATAACATATTTCATATCACATTACCCACCCTTTCGCTAGCTCTCTTAATAGCGCTAGGCTACATAATATACAAGAGATATTTTAAATGTGAACTAACTCTGTGCACTAAACGCAGAATTGAAGAAGAAACAACCGATGAGTAATATCAGCCAGAACAAATTTAATCCAGACGCTAACAATATTATACACAATTGATGCACCAGCCTTATAATAAACTAAGATTGAACGCACCCACTAACCAATATTAGTTAGTCATACTAGTAATGTAGTAAAAGTATCAGTAATGTAAGTTTAATTGAAGAATAAAAGAAAAGAAGTGTAACATTTCCGAAAAATAAAGGAAACAATAGTAAAAAAAAAAAAAAAAAAATTTCAAACTTTTCAAAAAGAAAAGAATCATTAAAATTTTCAATTTTCAAAAAAAAAAAATAATAAATATTCCTCCCCATGAACAAAAAAAAAATATATAGTTTTGATAAAAACCTAAATTTTGTAACATTTCCGAAAAATAAAGGAAATGAATGAAAATAAATAGAAAGTGTATATATATAAATTTTTCTTTGCAAAACAAATACATAATATTGACAAACGATCGACTTCATCGATCTCCATAAGGGGGGAGGAATGTAGTAATTTAACACCCACATCCGCTAAAAAACAGCTCCCATGCTCGGGAGGTGCCCAGTCAGCATTTTAAGTAAAGAACCCTTTCATAAATGCAATGTAACTTAACACATCCTAAATTCGTTATTTCAATAACTACTAAAATGCTGCACCGCAGCATTTCCTTATCTTTTTTTTCACACCATAAATGCTGACTGCGCGTATCTTTCCCGAGCATGCGAGCCGCAAGCCAAGGGACATGAGAACTCAAAAGGCAGTTCTCGTTGTACCGCCGCGCAAATAAGTTCGTTAATAAACAGTTTGTACTAATTTTTTATACCGTTAATTAAATAGAGTTTTCACCTAAACTCAGTGTTTCTTTCTTTTCTTCATAAGTATCACATCTTTTTTCGCGGAGGGCTTCGGGGCTCAACACTAAGTTATTTTCGATGTATTTGATGAATATAACTTAATTTCGACGAATAAAGTGAATCTAAGTTATTTTCGATGTATTTGATGAATATAACTTAATTTCGACGAATAAAGTGAATTTAAGTTATTTTGGATGTATTTGATGAATATAACTTAATTTCGACGAATAAAGTGAATTTAAGTTATTTTGGATGTATTTGATGAATATAACTTAATTTCGACGAATAAAGTAAATTAAAGTTATTTTGGATGTATTTGATGAATATAACTTAATTTCGATGAATAAAGTGAATCTAAGTTATTTTGGATGTATTTGATGAATATAACTTAATTTCGATGAATAAAGTGAATCTAAGTTATTTTGGATGTATTTGATGAATATAACTTAATTTCGACGAATAAAGTGAATTTAAGTTATTTTGGATGTATTTGATGAATTTTTTTTTTTTATTTTTTTTTTATGTGGTAGTGCTAAGCTCAGGAGTCACCCTTTGTACTACTAGTCCGTCATGTCATTTGTCACGTCATGGTGCAATGTCTAGCAGTAAGCTTAGTACGGGGGAGGGGTGGGGGAATAGGTTAGGGATTATGAAGGTACGGGAGGGTATTGAAGAAGGTGGTGATGAACCCTGCGTTTGAACTCTTGGATGTAGTAGGAGCTCGGAAATACCGACTGCTAACTTAATTTCGACGAATAAAGTGAATTTAAGTTATTTTGGATGTATTTGATGAATATAACTTAATTTCGACGAATAAAGTGAATTTAAGTTATTTTGGATGTATTTGATGAATATAACTTAATTTCGACGAATAAAGTGAATTTAAGTTATTTTGGATGTATTTGATGAATATAACTTAATTTCGACGAATAAAGCGAATTAAAGTTATTTTCGATGTATTTGATGAATATAACTTAATTTCGACGAATAAAGTGAATTTAAGTTATTTTGGATGTATTTGATGAATATAACTTAATTTCGACGAATAAAGTGAATTTAAGTTATTTTGGATGTATTTGATGAATATAACTTAATTTCGATGAATAAAGTGAATCTAAGTTATTTTGGATGTATTTGATGAATATAACTTAATTTCGACGAATAAAGTGAATTTAAGTTATTTTCGATGTATTTGATGAATATAACTTAATTTCGACGAATAAAGTGAATTTAAGTTATTTTGGATGTATTTGATGAATATAACTTAATTTCGACGAATAAAATGAATTTAAGTTATTTTCGATGCATTTGATGAATATAACTTAATTTCGACGAATAAAGTGAATTTAAGTTATTTTGGATGTATTTGATGAATATAACTTAATTTCGACGAATAAAGTGAATTTAAGTTATTTTGGATGTATTTGATGAATATAACTTAATTTCGACGAATAAAGTGAATTTAAGTTATTTTGGATGTATTTGATGAATATAACTTAATTTCGATGAATAAAGTGAATTTAAGTTATTTTGGATGTATTTGATGAATATAACTTAATTTCGACGAATAAAGTGAATTTAAGTTATTTTGGATGTATTTGATGAATATAACTTAATTTCGACGAATAAAGTGAATTTAAGTTATTTTGGATGTATTTGATGAATATAACTTAATTTCGATGAATAAAGTGAATTTAAGTTATTTTGGATGTATTTGAAGAATATAACTTAATTTCGACGAATAAAGTGAATTTAAGTTATTTTGGATGTATTTTATGAATATAACTTAATTTCGACGAATAAAGTGAATTTAAGTTATTTTGGATGTATTTAATGAATATAACTTAATTTCGATGAATAAAGTGAATCTAAGTTATTTTCGATGTATTTGATGAATATAACTTAATTTCGATGAATAAAGTGAATTTAAGTTATTTTGGATGTATTTGATGAATATAACTTAATTTCGATGAATAAAGTGAATTTAAGTTATTTTGGATGTATTTGATGAATATAACTTAATTTCGACGAATAAAGTGAATTTAAGTTATTTTGGATGTATTTGATGAATATAACTTAATTTCGATGAATAAAGTGAATTTAAGTTATTTTGGATGTATTTGATGAATATAACTTAATTTCGACGAATAAAGTGAATTTAAGTTATTTTGGATGTATTTGATGAATATAACTTAATTTCGACGAATAAAGTGAATTTAAGTTATTTTGGATGTATTTAATGAATATAACTTAATTTCGATGAATAAAGTGAATCTAAGTTATTTTCGATGTATTTGATGAATATAACTTAATTTCGATGAATAAAGTGAATTTAAGTTATTTTGGATGTATTTGATGAATATAACTTAATTTCGATGAATAAAGTGAATTTAAGTTGGATGTATTTGATGAATATAACTTAATTTCGACGAATAAAGTGAATTTAAGTTTTTTGGATGTATTTGATGAATATAACTTAATTTCGACGAATAAAGTGAATTTAAGTTATTTTGGATGTATTTGATGAATATAACTTAATTTCGATGAATAAAGTGAATTTAAGTTATTTTCGATGTATTTGATGAATATAACTTAATTTCGACGAATAAAGTGAATTTAAGTTATTTTGGATGTATTTGATGAATATAACTTAATTTCGACGAATAAAGTGAATTTAAGTTATTTTGGATGTATTTGATGAATATAACTTAATTTCGATGAATAAAGTGAATTTAAGTTATTTTGGATGTATTTGATGAATATAACTTAATTTCGACGAATAAAGTGAATTTAAGTTATTTTGGATGTATTTGATGAATATAACTTAATTTCGACGAATAAAGTGAATTTAAGTTATTTTGGATGTATTTAATGAATATAACTTAATTTCGATGAATAAAGTGAATCTAAGTTATTTTCGATGTATTTGATGAATATAACTTAATTTCGATGAATAAAGTGAATTTAAGTTATTTTGGATGTATTTGATGAATATAACTTAATTTCGATGAATAAAGTGAATTTAAGTTATTTTGGATGTATTTGATGAATATAACTTAATTTCGACGAATAAAGTGAATTTAAGTTATTTTGGATGTATTTGATGAATATAACTTAATTTCGATGAATAAAGTGAATTTAAGTTATTTTGGATGTATTTGATGAATATAACTTAATTCCGACGACTAAAGTGAATTTAAGTTATTTTGGATGTATTTGATGAATATAACTTAATTTCGATGAATAAAGTGAATTTAAGTTATTTTGGATGTATTTGATGAATATAACTTAATTTCGACGACTAAAGTGAATTTAAGTTATTTTCGATGTATTTGATGAATATAACTTAATTTCGACGAATAAAGTGAATTTAAGTTATTTTGGATGTATTTGGTGAATATAACTTAATTTCGACGAATAAAGTGAATTTAAGTTATTTTGGATGTATTTGATGAATATAACTTAATTTCGATGAATAAAGTGAATCTAAGTTATTTTGGATGTATTTGATGAATATAACTTAATTTCGATGAATAAAGTGAATCTAAGTTATTTTCGATGTATTTGATGAATATAACTTAATTTCGACGAATAAAGTGAATTTAAGTTATTTTGGATGTATTTAATGAATATAACTTAATTTCGATGAATAAAGTGAATCTAAGTTATTTTCGATGTTTTTGATGAATATAACTTAATTTCGATGAATAAAGTGAATTTAAGTTATTTTGGATGTATTTGATGAATATAACTTAATTTCTATGAATAAAGTGAATTTAAGTTATTTTGGATGTAACTTAATTTCGATGAATAAAGTGAATTTAAGTTATTTTGGATGATTTGATGAATATAACTTAATTTCGATGAATAAAGTGAATTTAAGTTATTTTGGATCTATTTGATGAATATAACTTAATTTCGACGAATAAAGTGAATCTAAGTTATTTTGGATGTATTTGATGAATATAACTTAATTTCGATGAATAAAGTGAATTTAAGTTATTTTCGATGTATTTGATGAATATAACTTAATTTTGATGAATAAAGTTTTAAGTTATTTTCGATGTATTTGATGAATATAACTTAATTTCGATGAATAAAGTGAATCTAAGTTATTTTGGATGTATTTGATGAATATAACTTAATTTCGATGAATAAAGTGAATTTAAGTTATTTTCGATGTATTTGATGAATATAACTTAATTTCGACGAATAAAGTGAATTTAAGTTATTTTGGATGTATTTGATGAATATAACTTAATTTCGACGAATAAAGTGAATTTAAGTTATTTTGGATGTAGGTATTTGATGAATATAACTTAATTTCGACGAATAAAGTGAATTTAAGTTATTTTGGATGTATTTGATGAATATAACTTAATTTCGATGAATAAAGTGAATTTAAGTTATTTTGGATGTATTTGATGAATATAACTTAATTTCGACGAATAAAGTGAATTTAAGTTATTTTGGATGTATTTGATGAATATAACTTAATTTCGACGAATAAAGTGAATTTAAGTTATTTTGGATGTATTTGATGAATATAACTTAATTTCGACGAATAAAGTGAATTAAGTTATTTTGGATGTATTTGATGAATATAACTTAATTTCGACGAATAAAGTGAATTTAAGTTATTTTGGATGTATTTGATGAATATAACTTAATTTCGACGAATAAAGTGAATTTAAGTTATTTTCGATGTATTTGATGAATATAACTTAATTTCGACGAATAAAGTGAATTTAAGTTATTTTGGATGTATTTGATGAATATAACTTAATTTCGATGAATAAAGTGAATTTAAGTTATTTTGGATGTATTTGATGAATATAACTTAATTTCGATGAATAAAGTGAATTTAAGTTATTTTGGATGTATTTGATGAATATAACTTAATTTCGACGAATAAAGTGAATTTAAGTTATTTTGGATGTATTTGATGAATATAACTTAATTTCGACGAATAAAGTGAATTTAAGTTATTTTGGATGTAGTTGATGAATATAACTTAATTTCGATGAATAAAGTGAATTTAAGTTATTTTCGATGTATTTGCTGAATATAACTTAATTTCGACGAATAAAGTGAATTTAAGTTATTTTGGATGTATTTGATGAATATAACTTAATTTCGACGAATAAAGTGAATTTAAGTTATTTTGGATGTATTTGATGAATATAACTTAATTTCGATGAATAAAGTGAATTTAAGTTATTTTCGATGTATTTGATGAATATAACTTAATTTCGACGAATAAAGTGAATTTAAGTTATTTTGGATGTATTTGATTAATATAACTTAATTTCGATGAATAAAGTGAATCTAAGTTATTTTGGATGTATTTGATGAATATAACTTAATTTCGGCGAATAAAGTGAATTTAAGTTATTTTCGATGTATTTGATGAATATAACTTAATTTCGACGAATAAAGTGAATTTAAGTTATTTTGGATGTATTTGATGAATATAACTTAATTTCGACGAATAAAGTGAATTTAAGTTATTTTCGATGCATTTGATGAATATAACTTAATTTCGACGAATAAAGTGAATTTAAGTTATTTTGGATGTATTTGATGAATATAACTTAATTTCGACGAATAAAGTGAATTTAAGTTATTTTGGATGTATTTGATGAATATAACTTAATTTCGACGAATAAAGTGAATTTAAGTTATTTTGGATGTATTTGATGAATATAACTTAATTTCGATGAATAAAGTGAATTTAAGTTATTTTGGATGTATTTGATGAATATAACTTAATTTCGACGAATAAAGTGAATTTAAGTTATTTTGGATGTATTTGATGAATATAACTTAATTTCGACGAATAAAGTGAATTTAAGTTATTTTGGATGTATTTGATGAATATAACTTAATTTCGATGAAAAAAGTGAATTTAAGTTATTTTGGATGTATTTGATGAATATAACTTAATTTCGACGAATAAAGTGAATTTAAGTTATTTTGGATGTATTTGATTAATATAACTTAATTTCGATGAATAAAGTGAATCTAAGTTATTTTGGATGTATTTGATGAATATAACTTAATTTCGACGAATAAAGTGAATTTAACTTATTTTGGATGTATTTGATGAATATAACTTAATTTCGACGAATAAAGTGAATTTAAGTTATTTTGGATGTATTTAATGAATATAACTTAATTTCGATGAATAAAGTGAATCTAAGTTATTTTCGATGTATTTGATGAATATAACTTAATTTCGATGAATAAAGTGAATCTAAGTTATTTTGGATGTATTTGATGAATATAACTTAATTTCGATGAATAAAGTGAATCTAAGTTATTTTGGATGTATTTGATGAAAATAACTTAATTTCGATGAATAAAGTGAATTTAAGTTATTTTCGATGTATTTGATGAATATAACTTAATTTCGACGAATAAAGTGAATTTAAGTTATTTTGGATGTATTTGATGAATATAACTTAATTTCGACGAATAAAGTGAATTTAAGTTATTTTGGATGTATTTGATGAATATAACTTAATT
The DNA here is from genome assembly GCA_949987705.1 of Thereva unica. Taxonomy (NCBI): domain Eukaryota; kingdom Metazoa; phylum Arthropoda; class Insecta; order Diptera; family Therevidae; genus Thereva; species Thereva unica. Next base: position 4,071 of record CATLJY010000492.1, on the reverse strand, counting down.
TCGACGAATAAAGTGAATTTAAGTTATTTTGGATGTATTTGATGAATATAACTTAATTTCGATGAATAAAGTGAATTTAAGTTATTTTGGATGTATTTGATGAATATAACTTAATTTCGACGAATAAAGTGAATTTAAGTTATTTTGGATGTATTTGATGAATATAACTTAATTTCGACGAATAAAGTGAATTTAAGTTATATTGGATGTATTTGATGAATATAACTTAATTTCGACGAATAAAGTGAATTTAAGTTATTTTGGATGTATTTGATGAATATAACTTAATTTCGACGAATAAAGTGAATTTAAGTTATTTTGGATGTATTTGATGAATATAACTTAATTTCGACGAATAAAGTGAATTTAAGTTATTTTGGATGTATTTGATGAATATAACTTAATTTCGATGAATAAAGTGAATTTAGGTTATTTTGGATGTATTTGATGAATATAACTTAATTTCGACGAATAAAGTGAATTTAAGTTATTTTGGATGTATTTGATGAATATAACTTAATTTCGACGAATAAAGTGAATTTAAGTTATTTTGGATGTATTTGATGAATATAACTTAATTTCGATGAATAAAGTGAATTTAAGTTATTTTGGATGTATTTGATGAATATAACTTAATTTCGATGAATAAAGTGAATTTAAGTTATTTTGGATGTAGTTGATGAATATAACTTAATTTCGATGAATAAAGTGAATTTAAGTTATTTTCGATGTATTTGCTGAATATAACTTAATTTCGACGAATAAAGTGAATTTAAGTTATTTTGGATGTATTTGATGAATATAACTTAATTTCGACGAATAAAGTGAATTTAAGTTATTTTGGATGTATTTGATGAATATAACTTAATTTCGATGAATAAAGTGAATTTAAGTTATTTTCGATGTATTTGATGAATATAACTTAATTTCGACGAATAAAGTGAATTTAAGTTATTTTGGATGTATTTGATTAATATAACTTAATTTCGATGAATAAAGTGAATCTAAGTTATTTTGGATGTATTTGATGAATATAACTTAATTTCGACGAATAAAGTGAATTTAAGTTATTTTCGATGTATTTGATGAATATAACTTAATTTCGACGAATAAGGTGAATTTAAGTTATTTTGGATGTATTTGATGAATATAACTTAATTTCGACGAATAAAGTGAATTTAAGTTATTTTCGATGCATTTGATGAATATAACTTAATTTCGACGAATAAAGTGAATTTAAGTTATTTTGGATGTATTTGATGAATATAACTTAATTTCGACGAATAAAGTGAATTTAAGTTATTTTGGATGTATTTGATGAATATAACTTAATTTCGACGAATAAAGTGAATTTAAGTTATTTTGGATGTATTTGATGAATATAACTTAATTTCGATGAATAAAGTGAATTTAAGTTATTTTGGATGTATTTGATGAATATAACTTAATTTCGACGAATAAAGTGAATTTAAGTTATTTTGGATGTATTTGATGAATATAACTTAATTTCGACGAATAAAGTGAATTTAAGTTATTTTGGATGTATTTGATGAATATAACTTAATTTCGATGAATAAAGTGAATTTAAGTTATTTTGGATGTATTTGATGAATATAACTTAATTTCGACGAATAAAGTGAATTTAAGTTATTTTGGATGTATTTGATTAATATAACTTAATTTCGATGAATAAAGTGAATCTAAGTTATTTTGGATGTATTTGATGAATATAACTTAATTTCGACGAATAAAGTGAATTTAAGTTATTTTGGATGTATTTGATGAATATAACTTAATTTCGACGAATAAAGTGAATTTAAGTTATTTTGGATGTATTTAATGAATATAACTTAATTTCGATGAATAAAGTGAATCTAAGTTATTTTCGATGTATTTGATGAATATAACTTAATTTCGATGAATAAAGTGAATTTAAGTTATTTTGGATGTATTTGATGAATATAACTTAATTTCGACGAGTAAAGTGAATTTAAGTTATTTTGGATGTATTTGATGAATATAACTTAATTTCGATGAATAAAGTGAATTTAAGTTATTTTGGATGTATTTGATGAATATAACTTAATTTCGACGACTAAAGTGAATTTAAGTTATTTTCGATGTATTTGATGAATATAACTTAATTTCGACGAATAAAGTAAATTTAAGTTATTTTGGATGTATTTGATGAATATAACTTAATTTCGATGAATAAAGTGAATCTAAGTTATTTTGGATGTATTTGATGAATATAACTTAATTTCGATGAATAAAGTGAATCTAAGTTATTTTGGATGTATTTGATGAATATAACTTAATTTCGACGAATAAAGTGAATTTAAGTTATTTTCGATGTATTTGATGAATTTTTTTTTTTATTTTTTTTTTATGTGGTAGTGCTAAGCTCAGGAGTCACCCTTTGTACTACTAGTCCGTCATGTCATTTGTCACGTCATGGTGCAATGTCTAGCAGTAAGCTTAGTACGGGGGAGGGGTGGGGGAATAGGTTAGGGATTATGAAGGTACGGGAGGGTATTGAAGAAGGTGGTGATGAACCCTGCGTTTGAACTCTTGGATGTAGGAGCTCGGAAATACCGACTGCTAACTTAATTTCGACGAATAAAGTGAATTTAAGTTATTTTGGATGTATTTGATGAATATAACTTAATTTCGACGAATAAAGTGAATTTAAGTTATTTTGGATGTATTTGATGAATATAACTTAATTTCGACGAATAAAGTGAATTTAAGTTATTTTGGATGTATTTGATGAATATAACTTAATTTCGACGAATAAAGTGAATCTAAGTTATTTTCGATGTATTTGATGAATATAACTTAATTTCGACGAATAAAGTGAATTTAAGTTATTTTGGATGTATTTGATGAATATAACTTAATTTCGACGAATAAAGTGAATTTAAGTTATTTTGGATGTATTTGATGAATATAACTTAATTTCGACGAATAAAGTGAATTTAAGTTATTTTGGATGTATTTGATGAATATAACTTAATTTCGATGAATAAAGTGAATTTAAGTTATTTTGGATGTATTTGATGAATATAACTTAATTTCGACGAATAAAGTGAATTTAAGTTATTTTGGATGTATTTGATGAATATAACTTAATTTCGATGAATAAAGTGAATTTAAGTTATTTTGGATGTATTTGATGAATATAACTTAATTTCGATGAATAAAGTGAATTTAAGTTATTTTGGATGTATTTGATGAATATAACTTAATTTCGACGAATAAAGTGAATTTAAGTTATTTTGGATGTATTTGATGAATATAACTTAATTTCGACGAATAAAGTGAATTTAAGTTATTTTGGATGGATTTGGTGAATATAACTTAATTTCGACGAATAAAGTGAATTTAAGTTATTTTGGATGTATTTGATGAATATAACTTAATTTCGATGAATAAAGTGAATCTAAGTTATTTTGGATGTATTTGATGAATATAACTTAATTTCGATGAATAAAGTGAATCTAAGTTATTTTCGATGTATTTGATGAATATAACTTAATTTCGACGAATAAAGTGAATTTAAGTTATTTTGGATGTATTTAATGAATATAACTTAATTTCGATGAATAAAGTGAATCTAAGTTATTTTCGATGTTTTTGATGAATATAACTTAATTTCGATGAATAAAGTGAATTTAAGTTATTTTGGATGTATTTGATGAATATAACTTAATTTCTATGAATAAAGTGAATTTAAGTTATTTTGGATGTAACTTAATTTCGATGAATAAAGTGAATTTAAGTTATTTTGGATGATTTGATGAATATAACTTAATTTCGATGAATAAAGTGAATTTAAGTTATTTTGGATCTATTTGATGAATATAACTTAATTTCGACGAATAAAGGGAATCTAAGTTATTTTGGATGTATTTGATGAATATAACTTAATTTCGATGAATAAAGTGAATTTAAGTTATTTTCGATGTATTTGATGAATATAACTTAATTTTGATGAATAAGTGAATCTAAGTTATTTTCGATGTATTTGATGAATATAACTTAATTTCGACGAATAAAGTGAATTTAAGT
>CATLJY010000491.1:0-70781 GCA_949987705.1 Thereva unica | reverse complement strand
CCTGCGAGGTGTGTTTGAAATAGAATTTCCTGGTACCTATGGTAAAGGTGTTCCTTTATTCAAGAGATTGGAATTATATTGGAACGACATAAGCAAAAATGAGTATAAAACATTGCTAGAAAATGCCAAATTGAAAGAAATTCTAATTGAAAGATGAGTTCACAGATTTTTGCAACGAACAATTAAAGAAACCAATTTGCAGAGATGACAATCGATAATTATTAGAGTTAACCACAATTGCTTCGGGCTCATGCTCTAATAGTCAAATTTCGTTCTCCAGGTCCAATGCATCATGCTCGTTGGATCTCAAAAGCACTATATTGTATACAAATATATTAATTCAGAGATGAGTTTAAATTAACTGTTTTAGAAGAGGAGAAGAAAAAGCTAATGTTTGTGCTTTTATCATTCGCTTTTACGTGAGGGCTTGGTTTAAATGTCCCATAGCGCCAGAAGCAGCATACCAGGACTATTGCTTCTTACAAAATATTAGGAATATCGAAATGTTAATTTTCACAAATTGCTATTAAGAAAATGAGTAACCATTTGTGGTATTTAGCAGACGAAAACGTTGGTGTAGCATTTTTCGATGAAAATATTCCATTGGAAATCAAACATAAAATGAGTAACAGATTAAAGCATTTTATTACCACTGATGAAAAAAAGGAAGATCATGATGTCTATGCAGATAATGATGTTGAGCCAGATAAAATATCTAGGGAATTAGTTAAACGTATTCCATTAAAACTTGAAGAAATTCAGGAATTTATAAGAAACCCGTAAAATACTCAATCACTACGATGAACACATTCGATTTTTTTCAACGGTTTAACATTTCAACGGATTTCCTATATCTCCCACCAGATAAATGGAGTTATAATATTAATTATAATCAAGCATTCACCCTTCTTCATGAGAAGAACTGTTAACGACACAGCTGAAAGAAGTGTGAAGTTATTCGAAGAATATAATAAAGTATTGAGTAAAGACGAACACAATAAACAAAACTTATTACAAATTCTAATTGATTACAAAAAAAAATGCGTTATTAAAGCAACTACTGCCTGAGTAATTTCAATTTTAATAATTTTGTTTGTATTTTGTATATTACACTATTGAAGTACAGTTTATGCCTTTTATTAGCTGTAATATTCATCGTACAAAAACGTTATAACTCGATTTGAACTGGTAAATTTACGTTGAATAAGTTAACTATGTTAAATTAGCTTTCGTAAATTTATATTGTTGTTTCAACCGATATTATTGTTAAATATTATATAATATGATAAAAACACGCTTTTTCATAACACGCATGGATGTTATAGAGTCCCGTGTAGATTGTTTGCTAAGTGAGGATCACTGATCGTACACGTACCTATGCACGATCAAAGATTAACAGAAAAGCACAATGCGAAGGCTGCGGTAATTAGTGGGCCCTAGTGCAGTTTCTCTTTGAACTGATTTTTTTTCCTTATAAATACTGTGCTTTTTATTTCATAGCTTTATTATTTGTAAACTGATCTTTATGATTTTGATCATTTTAGAAAGGTAATAATCTGTAGAATGGGTAAAAAATATTAATTGACCCTTTCAGGGCTGATAAAATGGTAATAAGGGTTGAACAAAGTGAAAAAAGGTAAAAAATCATCATTTTTTAAGATTTCGTTCGCCATGAGCGACCTCTAAATCTTTTCCGATTTGCATAAAATTTTAAATTTCTTAGTGTTTTGCCTATTCGCATATTTCTAGGGGAGACTTAGAATCTTAGCAATTTTTTGTTCTCTCCATACAAGAGAGGGCCACCCTAATATATATATATATATATATATATATATATATACACACCTGCGTACCTGCGAGTGTTGTTCCCAGAATTTTTTCTCTTCTTCTTACAATCATGTATTACAAGTAATTTAATTCTTTTTTAATTAATTAGTATAAAGTGTAAAAAAAAGCAAACCTGAACGTTAGCTTCATCAGACCACAGCACATGTCCAACTTTGATGTTTTTTAGCCCATTTCAGACGATCTATTCTATTCCTCTCTGAGAGCCACGGCTTCTTGCGGGCTTTGCGACCTTTATAACTATTTATTGTTGTTTTGTATCACTTTTGTTCTTGTATAGCGAAGGAAGTTTTTTTCCCGCTTGTATTTCCATTAAAATTCGCTTAGGTACAAACCTATGCGCTGATAAATTGTGCCCTAATTCAATACTAGTTTACACAAAAAGGGGAAAGAGCTTTGGGTAGATCACATAAACCACTTTTCTAGTTGAAAATCAACCAAAGCCTTCTACATTTACAAGCCATGCTGTAGGTGTTAGTAAATCGTTGTATGAAGTCCCAACTCCAATTCGTGAAATGTCAAAATCCCATTAAAAACAAGGGAAAAAAGTTTTCGTGCCCCGGAAAGTAATGTTACGAGTGAGGTTTTATTAAAAATAATAGTTAAAGAAAAAACGTACAAATGTGCAAAAAGTGCTCAAAATAAGTGTGATAAGATAGCAATTAAAATAATTTGCTACTAATAGGATTTGTTTGCGGGATTTATGTTAGTGATAGCGGACCGTTTTGTTCTCAGGGTATATCTAAACGTATTAAGATATACATATGTTGCAGCTAACTTATTTAATAGGAATATATTAAAAGAGACTTGTGTTTAAAGTGGATTTTGATAAACAAATTAAAGATTTTTACGAGGAAAGTTCCCTTAACAGAACTTTGCAAGACCGAAATGCAGAATTAAGGCAAAACAATAAGCATTTTTAAGATTAGTCGCCGACTTATCTGGAGAACCCTGGAGAATTCAGGTACCAAGATGTTGTCTGTTGCTATGTAAGGTATTTTCTTTTTCTGTTATAATAAAAACTATTTCTGAGTACAATAATACTTGAAACAGGTGCAGTACTTATTAGAGACAATATCAAGGAAGTAAAACGGATATGAAGTGAACATCGCCAAAATGAAAACAAAATTTTTCTTTTGTTAGTTTTGTATTGTCCTATCTTAAGTCAATTTTTAGTGTGTTTGTTTAAATAAGATTCTTTTTAAGAAATTTTTAATTTTAAAATATAATATTGCTGTATTGAACAAAAAGTTATGTGGATATATGTTCGAGATTTCATTTAAGAACCAAATAAAATTGTTTCAAGTAAATATTTAATTTTATTTTGGAGAAAAAATGATCAAAATTTACGAACGTAATAGGTCAACAATCTGATAAAAAGATGAAAGCAGCAGTAATTTTTCCGAATTCATTCCCAATAAATGCACATAACCGAACTTCTCACCGAAGTTTGACAGGGAAATTGAAATCCCATGGTTCTTTTAATGTAAGTGTGAGATTTCTTAGTGCATGGCTTGTAAATGTAGAAGGCTTTGAAATCAACTGATGCTTATTGATATAATTTCGGCTTATACATATACTAACTGGCTAACATATTTTATTGTCTATTATGTACAACAAAAAATATTTTTCTTTAATGAAAACTCAAATGCATACTCAACAAATAATTTCTTACACTCTAATGTAATACAATATGTTGGACTGATAAGAAAATGACTTGTAATGATAAGTTAAAACATGTTTTGCACTCTATTCTAAGAAAAATTTTTTTACTGCAATGAAATTAAATTGCATTTTAAATAAATTAGATTTTTGATTTTCTTAAAAATATCTATTTGCGTGATCTAAAAAACTTTTAATAAAACTCGAAATATTTTACAATTACAAAACTTTTCTCATAAACTTTCACTGACCACTAAGAAAATTAATTATTGTTTTTCTTCTTACTTAATCTCAGCGACTTTGTTTTCGTAACTAATCTCTTTGGCTATGTAAGGCCGGAAGAAGTATAACGATGTCCCTACAGGTCTACAATAATAAAACAATAAAAAAAAATAGTTTAAAAAAACTATAAAATACGCTTTTATTTTAAAATGAACTAAAAAGTAAAAAATAATTTTGAATGTAAAGTTTTTCTTGCTTCAGCTAGTATATGGAAACAACCTACCTTTCAAAATGTAAAAAAAGCGTGGGGCTCTTTACCTATATTCATATATATGCCACATATTTTATTAACATCGGAACTTTTCGCCCACGCTTTTTTACATTTTGAAAGGTAGGTTGTTTCCATATACTAGCTGAAGCAATAAAAACTTTACATTCAAAATTATTTTTTACTTTTTAGTTCATTTTAAAATAAAAGCGTATTTTTTAGTTTTTTTAAACTATTTTTTTTTATTTTCTACTTTTTAGTCTATTGACGTGACAACGTCTTATAAATCGGTATACCCTGGGAGTCATTCGCAAAAAAGTTATCAGCAAATTCTCCGTTACCTTATGACTCATCGCTCTGTTCGAGTCTCAAGTCTTAAGTCTAAACTCTCAACTCTCAAGTCTCAAGTCCCAAGTCTCAAGTCTCAACTCTCAATTCTCAAGTCTCAAGACGTTGTCACGTAAAAACTTCGCCCGTATACGGACTTTACAGGCAACCAGGTATTTATATATATATTCCCCCATATTAGATTTAAAATGATGTCACTCAGCTTACTGTACTACACTCTTCATAAGCTTTTATTTGATACCCATACCAAGCGCGTTGTAAAGAAAAAGGTGATCCACATTTTGGGTTCGTCGTCATTTTGTTTCGGCCGCCATTTTGAATTTGGAGTGACTCCACATAGATAATAGTATTCTACTTGTCATATCCTTTCATTAGCTACCCATATCGGGGGTCGGGGAGCGCAATTGCAAAATTCGCCCGCCATACTGGAACCGCCATCTTGATTTTTTTTTTAAATGGTCAGATTGCATTGTCATCCAAACTAAACATGTATGCAAAATTTCAGCTTAATCGGAAACCGGGAAGTGGGTCAAATTTAACTTCCAAGATTTTATTACATAGTTACAAGTGAAGCTAATAAAAGCGTATTAAAAAAGGAAAGGAAGAGATAACTAGCTGAATACCACTGGCTAATAGAGCCTTTTATTCACAAAAACCAATACTGCGCTCAAAAGTGCACAGAAAAGCGAAACTCTCATTCTTCAAAACGGTATTACGACCAGCCCTGTGCTGGGGTAGCATAGACATAGAGGAACCAGTCAACAGGTTTGAGAGAAAGATTCTCAGGTGAATAATAGACCCAAGGAGAGAGGATGGAATATGGTAACAGCGAATTGTATGAATTTTTTGACGACCCAGAACTCTCAACTTTAATAAAACTTAACAGAACTAAGACTGCATAACTGGCAGGTATGCAGGATGGAGGACAACCGTATCCCAAAATGGCTCATGGCAGCAGAAATTTCGGCAATTGACCAATAGGCAGACCTGGGAGAAGAAGGATCCATCCATTGATGGATGGACGTCAGACATGAAGCAATGTCAGAAACGATTTTTTTTTCTCACACAGAACGTGAAGGGCTGACACATACTCGTCAAAGCGAAGCCTGCAGGTGGATTCCTCCACCCTTCCTATCAGCCATAGGTGCTAATATAAGGCGTAGTGTAAGGTAATCGAACCTTCTCAGTCCTTATATAATTTCTTCTGCGCCCCACTTTGCACGGCATAGGAAAGAAATGCTTATGGTTGGCTAGACGGCGCGTACCTACAGTGTACGATATGTTTGATCAATGTTCGATCGCCAAGGGTCCTCTTCAGCAAGCTGGTGACTGCTCCAATAGTCTGCTCCTAACCAATGAATACACGGTGTATACATTAAGTTTACAAAGCGGTCGGCTGCAGATAGAATTTGGGGTATGTCTAGAGGTGTTTTTTACTAAGTAATCTACGCAGAATACTCCCACCTATTTAAAACTGTAAAAGTGAAGGTTCCAACCCACGAACTTCAAAAGTTATGAGTCGTCAAAGTCAAAATTTTGTTTTTTTCTCACTAAATTTTCAACTTCAACTACCTTTTTCTCCAAAAAATACGTAGTGAACTAATATTTGTTTTCCAAATTTGGAAAGCTTGGTCAAATTCCTATGAATAATGTTAGTTCAGTGCAATTAGTCGAAAAAAGGGCACGAAATTGCATTTCATGATGTACGAAATTTTTTTTTTTTTTTGAATTTGTTTGGGTACATCTGACAAGGTTAAAACCAAGTTTGTGGGGTCGCAGTGTGTTGGGAAAAGCCGCCATCTTGAAAAAGAGGTAGAGGTCGTTTATACCAAATAACCAGTGTCCATGCAATGATAGCTGAAAATGATTACTGGCAAGGTGTTGGAGAATAAATTTATCTACAAAATGAGCCCTCAACGAGGTTTGTAAGTTGATTTGGCTCAAAGTTATGGCGGCTCAAAGTTCAACCTTGATCATGTGGTTGTGGTTGAATGCAGTTTTTTGCGATTAACTCGTAAGATATTAATTTGTGTGGGTTAATGCCGATTACCAAACTTAAAGTTCTAGTAATTACCTTTAGAATAAGCCCTTAGTCATCGTCCTCACTTGTATAGTTTGCATTGCATATTGCAGCAGGGGCTACACGATCAAATTTACTACTGCAATGCAATATTGCAATTGAAAAAATTGACCGTGTAGCCCCCGGGTTAGTTGATGTACTAGTGTTTCTAATTTCGATATATGAGTGGCCATGTCGTCTTCTTGACTTTTTGAAAATGAATAGAACCGTTGTTGCAGTAAATGTACATATATTCGTTTTTGTTTTTTGTTCGTACACCGTAATCAATTTTTCCCACATCTGACGAGCAGTAGTACAATTTATAAGTGGGCCATTTCCTAAAGAAGTAGCAATGACTCGTTGCGCCTGATAATCAGATTTTTCCAACAATTTTAATCTTTTGTTAAACTCCTCCAAGGTCTCACCACGAATTTTAACTGGAGATGAACTTTTCCCGTTTACACAATCAAATAAGTCACCGGATTTAAGTATAATTTGCACACCGAATTTTGTTACTATTACTATAGAACTGTTTGTATTACTAAATTACCGTTTAAAAAATAACTGCGTTTTCTGGGCCCATAACCTGTTGAAGAGCCAAAAGAAAAGACGACTTCTCTGTTTGAAAGATTAATCCAGAGAGAGTTTATTTCAAGAAACACCCGCGATTCTAGATGTTAGATTTTTTTTAGATCTAACAACGCTTCCCCAGATTACAAAAAGAGCTTTCGCGTAAAGCTTTCCCTCGATTTTGGAGACTTTGAATAGTCAGACTTCCCCTTTAGCAGTCCCATGATTGCGATTAGGTGGTGTTTGTTTATATTCGAGTGGCGGTTGCGCGAAGTTAATAAATGAAATCAAGGTAAGTAAAATGCGTATTTTAAAATATTTTTAGGGTTTAAGGTTTAAAATATTACCAGGTCAGCTGGTATTAACTTTATCCGTGCACCCTAAAATCATGGTCGGTAAATACGGAATATCCACGATATTTATTATCCAGGTCGATGAATACGAGCCTAAAAATATTTTAAAATACGCATTTTACTTACCTTTATTTGTTAACGGGCGCAGACGTCCGGTTCAACAGCCCAACAGGATGGGCCCGCAAGACCGTGGCCGTGGCAGTGATCGTAATCGCACGAAATCAAATCTTTTTATTTTAATTTTTTTACTTTGATTTATTTATTGCTCAGCGTTCAAGAGTGAACGAGTAATAATCATCACGCGGAGGAGCTGACAAATAATATTTTTATAAGTAATTCCCAAATTTATAAGTAATTGCCAATATTAGCCCGCTTGTATGTATATGGGTGCATGCTTTCAATATTTTTAAGCAATTACTTCACTTTTAAAACACCCCGTTTTGATGAAATAATTAAAAAATCCATCACAGCCAGCTAGCGAGTCGCTGGCTATAGACAGATTTTTAAAGCTTAAAATTCCCCTCCATTTGTTAGATCTGACATCCAGAATACCAAATCCTCGCTTTTTCTAACAAAAGCACATAGTCTCCACTGAAGGGCAAGAGCTTTGAGCTTTTTCCCCGTTTTCTGTTTATAGTCAGATTTCTGGGATCTAGAATCGCGGGGTTAACTTTTTTACATGATTTGGCAGAGGTTTCGAAGCCCAAAATATGTAGAGAGTGTGATTTAGTATCACAATGCGAAAGAAAACACATGAGGCGTGTCATTTCTAAAGGACTTATTTCCACCTTATCCGTTTTTTCAGTAAATGAAAATTACCATACTCCGAATTATTAATTTATATAAAAATTCTTTTTTTACTTCACCAAAAAGGGACTCCTATTTAGCTAATTCTGAAAATAGTACGTTAATTTTAGAATTTATTTATATTATAAAACAATCCTTACTAATATTATAAATGCGAAATTAACTCTGTCTGTCTGTCTGTTACGCTTTCCCGCCTAAACCACTAGACCGATTCTGATGAAATTTGCTACAGACATATAGTTTATACCTTGGAGACGGACAAAGGCTACTTTTTATGGAGAAAAAAAGGTTGAAGGGGGTGAAATGGGGTTCAATAAGTTGTAAGGGGATTTTTTTTCTTTACTTTTTTTCTATTGTATAAAAATTAACTGACTGACAGACAACGCACAACCTAAACCGCTAGAGCTAAAGGGCTGAAATTTTGGCAGTGCACCCTATAATGATGTGGACATCCACCAAAAATCGAAATTCATCCCCTAAGGGGGTAAAATGGTGTTTATCCAAACCGCTAAAGCTATAGGGCTGAAATTTTAACAGTGCCCTATAATGACGTCGACTTCCTCTATAAAGCGATTTTTCGAAATTCATCCCTAAGGGGGTCAAATGGGGTTTACGCAAACCGCTGGAGCTATAGGGCTGAAATTTTGACAGTGCATCCCTTTAATGACGTGGACATCCACTAAGCGATTTTTCGAAATTCATCCCCAAAAGGGTGAAATGGGGTTAACCCAAAACCGCTGGAGCTATAGGGCTGAAATTTCGACAGTGCGTCCCTATAATGACGTGGACATCCACTAAAAAGCGATTTTTCGAAATTCATCCCCGAAAGGAGTGAAATAGGGTTTACCCAAACCGCTGGAGCTATAGGGCTGAAATTTTGACAGTGCATCCCTTTAATGACGTGGACATCCACTAAGAAGCGATTTTACGAAATTCATCCCCAAAGGGGTGAAATGGGGTCAACCCAAAACCGCTGGAGCTATAGGGCTGAAATTTTGACAGTGCATCCCTATAATGACGTGGACTTTCACTAAAAAGCGATTTTTCGAAATTCATCCCCTAAAGGGGTCAAATGGGTTTTACGCAAACCGCTAAAGCTATAGGGCTGAAATTTTGACAGTGCATCCCTATAATGGCGTGGATATCCACTATAAAGCGATTTTTCGAAATTCATCCACTAAGAGGGTGAAATGGGGTTTACCCAAACCGCTGGAGCTAGAGGGATGAAATTTTGACAGTACATCCCTTTAACGGCGTCGACATCCACTATAAAGCGATTTTGCGAAATTCATTCCCTAAGGGGGTGAAATGGGGTTAACCCACACTGCTGAAGCTGAAGAGCTTTAATTTTGACCGTGCATCACTATAATAACGTGGACATCCACTTAGGAAAGATTTTTTGAAATTTATTCCCTAAGGGGTTAAATAGGGTTTACCCAAACCGCTGGAGCTATAAGGCTGAAATTTTGACAGTGCATCCCTATAATGACGTCGACATCTTCTATAAAGCGATTTTCGAAATTCATCCCTATGGGGGTCAAATGGGGTTTACCCAAACCGCTGGAGCTATAGGGCTGAAATTTTGACAGTGCATCCCTTTAATGACGTGGACATCCACTAAGAAGCGATTTTTCGAAATTCATCCCCAAAGGGGTGAAATGGGATTAACCCAAAACCGCTGGAGCTATAGGGCTGAAATTTCGACAGTACGTCCCTATAATAGCGTGGACATCCACTAAAAAGCGTTTTTCTCGAAATTAATCACCTAAAAGGGTGAAATGGGGCAACCCAAAACCGCTGAAATTTTGACAATGCATCCCTGCAATGGCGTGGACATCCACTATAAAGCGATTTTTCGAAACTTATCCCCTAAGGGGGTGGAATGCGGTCAACACAAAACCGCTGGAGCTATAAGGCTGAAATTTTGACAGTGCATCCCTATAATGATGTGGACATTCACTAAGAAGCGATTTTTCGAAATTCATCCCCTAAAGGGGTGAAATGGGGTTACCAAACTACTGGAGCTATAGGGCTGAAATTTGGACAGTGCATCCCTATAATGACGTGGACCATATTTATTAAAAAAATGCACTATAATAAACCCTTTTTAGGGATAATAACAGCTGACTTTTTTTTATGAAGGAAAGCATTGCACATAATAAACAGTTTTTATTTAAAGGCTTTGCAATGCTTGTTTATGCTTGTTACATAATAATTTGAAATAAGCCACTTTGTTAGGTACTCTAGGAAATAAGCCGTTTTGTTTTGTAAATAAATGGAAATAAGACGTATTGAAAGAGATAAGGCATTTTAATTGATATAATACGTTGTCACAATATCTGTTGGCAGCAATACGTTGTCACACTATTTGGGGCAGCTACCCTGTCATCATGCAATATCTTTTTAAAACACTTTAGTTCGTCTATTTCCTCTCATTTTTAAAAGAATTTTTTTCCCTTTTTTCAAAAGAGTTTTTTTGTTCAGTATAGTTCAGGAAATCTCTAAAGGGGCCCCTACACTATCGGACAATTTGCGCAACATAACCCGTTGTGCAAAAGTTTTCCCGTGTATGGAGTGGTTTGCGCAGCTAGTTGATAAACATCAAACTTGTTTAAAAAATTTTGAGCAACGGGCAGAGTTGCACAAGTTGACTCCTCGTGTATGGAGATGTTGGTACATTCTACAGACATTGAAATTTTAATTACTCAAGTAATTAATGAGAAAATGGCAATGAGGAAAGCGGACGAAGGATTCTGAATTTCTTTGTCGAAATTCGTCGCTTTACTTGCTACAAAACTAGCAATTATTATTTCCAAACACGTAGCTTCAGACATGTTTTCTCCACGAAAAGATAAACGTAAATGAAGTTTGCGCAGTAGTGTATGGGTAATCTGATATTTTTTGGCAAACATAAATTTGCTCAAATAGTTCGCTCGTGTATGGGCCTCTTTTCATCACAGCTTTTGGCAGTTTCTTGTACAAAATTGTTGGATGGAAATTCTTTTAAACTTTGTATCCGTTCTATTTCTTTCAAATACCTGTCCAGATCCTTAACATCTATAACTTTCCAATCATGATTTTATATATTTCATAATAGCCTTCATGGGTCGTTACCTATAACAGAAATTTTTCGTAACTATAAGCAAAAAAAAACACTATATAACGGTATACCCCCCCCCCCTCCCGGCGAATTCGATTTTTGTTCGTCTATCCAAAACCTATCCACAGCCGGGCGTTACGACAATTTCAGAAATACACCCTGTATTATAAGAAAACGACACAGAAGATGGTATTTTGGGATTTTTCTATTTCTTAAAAATTAAGTTAAAATGTATGAAACGAAAATAAGTTAGTTTGTTATAGAAAAAGTGACCAGTATCAAGTTCTGTTGGATATACATAAGTCAGCTTGTATAGAAACTTTACCTGTCGTATATAAAGTAAGTAAATGGTTTGGAAATAAACTTATTTGTTTTAAACTTATGGATTGGAAGTCAATTTTCAGAGGAAAAAAAAACATTTTTATATTACATAATTTAGTATTGAGGTGCAAACGAATGGTAGAAATGGAAAAATTATTATTTGGAGAAAATATTATTTCATTTTTTCCAAACCGGAAATAAGTCCTTTTGAAATGACACTCCTCACATAACGTATTTTCAAGATTGCGGTTACAAACGTGCCCTTTCAGTGACAATTATTTCTCGTCCTCGGGGGTTGCCTGCACTTACCATCATAGTTTGGAGGTAACTTATTAACTAGTAATTCATCCTAAATTCCTCTGCTTACCTAAAAGGATTTTCACATAATATTCACGGGTAAATATACTACTTCTTCTGAAAGTTGGGTGTATTCAGACTTTTAATAAATTCAAAATTCTTTTTATATTAAGTGGTATATTTTAAAATTGTTTAAAACTATCATGTTAAGTAGAATTTTATTCCCAAACGAAATTCTATTTAATTTTACACAACTACAAGTCTCCTCATGCTGCATTTAATATTTAGCACCAACATTTTGCATTTTAAAATATTCACCAACGCTGCACATTTTTAATCCACTTGACACCAAAACTTATGAATTTTTAACATCGTAGCCCTAAAGTGCCCTGCATATTATTTGCCACCACCTGTGGTTGCTGGTAGTAGCTTGTGCTATTTAAAGATTAAAATGTTATAAAAAGAGGAAATGTTCCGCCTTCTGGATTTTATTGCATCAGGCTATAACAGTGCATACGAGACTCGTGTTACGAGTAAGCTTACCCCTATTTGTGATAAGGCGCAAGCTTTGATATTTCATTTGAAATAAATTTTCAAGCGTTATGAATTGCGGCGCAACACGAGAAAAGTAAATTAAAAGTAGGGAGAAAAGGTAAATCTGTCGACATTATTCTTCTGCAAACTTCAAGTCTGCGAGTTTTAGAATAGATCCTTTATTAAGAATTAACGTGCAAAAACGGCACTTTATGGAAATGAAAAGAATGATTACTAAATAATTTAGAATTTTTTAGCTTTAAATACAATCAATTTAGAAGGACTTGCATGTCTGCACAGTAGGGTATGGAAGTACTGGAAAGAGTACGTCTAGAAGTGGAGGTACTGCACTGTTCCACCCAGTACAAAAAAGGCATTATTTATTTTATTTTTTTATTTATTTAGAAAGAAAAACATATTTGTACAAATAAGAACAAGCCTTTACATATGTACATAGGCCAAAGGAGATGTTAATTATATGGAAAATGTGGTAACCTACATTACTTTAGATGAGACATCAAAGAAAGAGAAAAAAAAACAGAAAAACTTGAAAATTGAAAATTTAAAATGACTACTTCTTTACTGTCTAAATTGACTAAATTAGGGGGCTGAAAAATTAACAATAAGTTGCCTTCTGAACTTCCCTACAGCACCAGCTCGCTTAACATCTACAGGTAGAGAATTCCACAAACTAGTGACGTGAACGAAAAATAAGCGTTTAGATTGTAAGCACGAGTAATGGGGCATAAGTAAATTATTAGTTCTAGTAGATTGAAGGAATGTGAGTTTTTCTCGGAGACATTGCGGTTTACCCGAAACGAGGAGTTTATAGAGGAATACGATAAGCCGAATTTTAAGATATGTCGAGAAAGAACAACCAAGGAAATCTTGGTGATCGAATCGGCGGATTTTATAAACGTATCGGACAATAGAATTGAATGCTACATTCAATTTTAGCTGGGAGAATGAATCGAGTTTACAGAAGATTACATCACTATATGTTATTAAGGGCATTAAAAGAGATTTAGCAAGCTTTGAGCGAGTATGGAGTGGTATAAAGTTCGACGTACACCAAAGTTTTCGTAGACTGCTATAGACCTTGCCAATTATATAGTTAATATGATCCGACCATGTTAAATTCTTATTCAGAAAAACCCCCAGACTCTTTACCTTATCACAAAACGGAATGATATTACGGTTTAATAATATGTACTGCAGGGAATCCATTGGTATTTATAACATTTTTAGATATGACTATTGCTTGAGACTTGTCAGGGTTTAGTTGCAATCTATTCCCTCTCGCCCACCCAGAAATCGCCTCGAGGTCTTTATTCGCCAAATACAATCCTCAATCATGCCAAGTCGGCAGCTAAGGTAGATTTGAACATCGTCCGCGTACAACAGGGCTTTACAAAAATTCAGTTCTTTTGGGAGATCATTAATGAAGAGAGAGAAGAGGAGTGGACCAAGTATAGAACCTTGAGGTACGCCCTTAGATAGGAGTGAGAAACTGGACTCATAATTGTTTGTGCAAACCTTTTGAGATCTACCGCTTATGAAATTCCAAATAAGGCGGACAGCGGACAATGAGAAGTTGAATTGAGAAGATATTTTCTGGCATAAAAGCATATGATTTACAGAGTCGAAAGCTTTCGAGAAGTCCATCAGTGAGAGAATGATTATATGATCATGATCAATGTTCAGGCGTAGATGATCAGTTAATTTTAGGAGGGCGGTACTGCAACTGTGGTTCTTCCTAAAGCCATGCTGGAATTCAGTTAAAAAGGAATAAGATTCAAGGTATTGGACCATTTGAATGTACATTAACTTTTCCAGAGTTTTGGAGAGGCAAGAAAGGATACTAATGGGTCGGAAGTCCTGTGGAAGAGAGGCGTTGGATTTTTTAGGAATTGGAGTAACTTTTACTTTCTTCCACAAAGATGGGAAAGTAGAGGACGTTAGACAGGAGTTAAAAATGTGGGTGAGAAAAGGAAGTGTGGAGGGAAGAATAATTCGAAGAAATTTTAAACTAATGCCGTCAACGCCGACTGCATTTGATCTAATAGAGTTGATGACAGAAATGACGTTCTCCTGTGACACTCTCATAAAACAAAAACCGGAAGCAGAAACGATGTTCGAAACGACACAGGAGAAACTACTGGAGGATTCTGATATTGAAGCTGAGTTGACTATGTCACTGTTGCCGCTGGAAGCAGAGCCAACAGACGTAAAAAAGTTGTTAAGAACAGTGGGGTCAATGTCAACTTGTGATAGATGTTTGCCGGTAACTCCGATGTTGCGAAGGTTCTTCCAAAGCACTTGAGGGGGTAAATTAGCATCAAGTTTGGCTGTGTAATAGTCCGATTTGGCTTTTTTTATTGCGTTCGTAGTACGATTTCTGAGCGAGCGGAATTTGGTCCAGTTTTCATTCGATTTGCACTTTTTCCAGTGAACGTAGGCTTTGTCACGCTGTCGAAACAGGGATTCAATTATAGGCGAAAACCAAGGACACACCTTTTTATTGGATCTGTAGTACTTTAACGGCACGTATTTGTCTAGAAGATATAGGCTGAGTTTGTTGAAGTGTTCAACCTGAGCATTAACGTCTGGCATTGAATATATATTACTCCAGTCGAGTGAGGACGCTTCAGCAAGTAAGCTGACGCGGTCGAGATTTCTGAAATTTCTAAAATAGTGTGGCTTAGTAAAATTTTCCGTAGTAGGAAAAATGTTATAATTAAAGAAGATGAGGTCATGGTCAGAGACTCCAGGAACAGATATTTGATTTGAAAAGGTTGCAAGGTTTATATTATTAACTATAAAGTAATCTAGTAATGAGGAACAGGACCCAGTGAAATGAGTTGGAGCAGTATTAACGATTGATAGAGAGTACGAATTTAAGATAGAAAAGAAGTCGCTGGCTAAATTATTCGGGTTAAGAACATTCAAATTAAAGTCTCCACAAAGAATAATATGAGGGCAACAACATCCTAACCTTTCAATACAGGAATACAGCGGTTCTAGATTAGAAATTCCGGGAGGCTTATAAATAGCTCCTATGAGGCACTTGTTTTCACCCCCAAATAATTCAGCAACAATAATTTCGACTCCATCATTTGATGAAGCTGCAAGTCTATACGATATGCCAGCTTTAAAGTAAATGGCGACACCGCCCCCACGCCTATCAAATCGGTCGGATCTAAGGACATTATATCCAGGTATGGAGATACGTGAATCCGGTAAGTCCAGCTTCAACCAAGTTTCAGAGAAACAGATGATATCTACATTCGAGTCTGCAAAGATATACCTTATTTCATCAATACTTCTAATTAAACTGCGCGCATTGAGATGACAGACCTTCAATCCACTAGATTGCGAGACAAAAATTCGTTATAGGATTTGACTTATATTTCCGTTCACATCACGGCGAGAAGGAACGTTACCCGACATCAAGCGTAAGGGTACATGTAGGTGTGCAGAAGACAACAGAATAAGACTTCAGCCCCAATATCATTACATTACAACGGCAATGGCCTAGGCGGGAAGTACTTCTTTTTTTCCTTCCATAGCCTGCGTTTTGAAAGTACTTATACCAGATTTATTATTAAATTCATTTATAAAGTGATTATGTTGTAAATTTTTGTAATGTAATTTAGTTGGTAGAGGGATGAAACGATGGGGTTGGTGGTGGTAAAATTAGGCGATTAATAATTTTTTTAAATTTTAATAAAGCAGAATAAACAAGAATTCAAATATATCTTTATACATTAAAGTTGAAAAACCTAATGACTGAGATAACTTATGATGATTAACAGAGAAAACGACTAGTTACGAACTTTTAGAACACGCTTTTTTTTCGGGATATCAATCAAATGGTGACCAAACCCATTCTTCTCTGCATTACTAATAACTTATACAAAAGTTCTTCTTTGGTATTTAAGAAAACACTAAACAAAGAAGTACTTCCAAATCTACTTCCCAGAGTAAGTATTCGCGATTTTGCCTACTGGTGGAGATAAGCCAGCATCATGTATGTATATGTCGCCAACATTCAAATTCGTGCCTCTGTGTCAAAAAACCAATCAGGCAGCACATTACATTTTCTGCTCCCTTTCTGACTGATCTTAAGTCACAGTCTTATAGGTCGGTTGAGGGGATTCACCTAGTAGACATAACAATCCAGTTATGCACTTTCCGAACTGTTGGTTATATTTTCGGATGTTTATATCCACTGCAGAGGTTGAAAGCACGATACAAAAAGTTGGGTTTAATTTCACTTTCATCAATTGCTAAATGGCGAGCTAACTGAGGATTCGGAGGCTCCACCAATATCAGATAATACTATGCTGCCGCCACCAAGCATGGAAGAAGTTAGCAGAGCCCTAGCCCGGCTCAAAAACAAGAAGCTCGCGGATGCAGACGGAATCCCTGCGAAGCTGGTTAAATATGGAGGGCCTACATTACACCAAGCAATTCTTGAATTAATCGTGCAAGTATGGGAGCACGAAGCGATACCAGAAGACTGGAGAAAAGGCATCCTCTGCTCTACCTCTTCATAGACTTTAAAGCCGCCTTTGATAGCATAACCAGAGTAGAATTCTACAAGGCCATGAAAGAATTCGGCATCCCTAACAAGCTGACAAGACTATGTAGGTTGACATGACTAATGTAGCAAGCCAAGTAAAGGTATCCGGAACACTGTCCAGAGCAATCAACATCTATAATGGACGGTCTGGCCTGCCTTCTTTTCAACCTGGCGTTGGAGAAAGTGATTCGAGATTCGGGCGTGACATCAAGGGGCATTCTTCTTCACAAGTCCACCCAACTACTGGCTTATGCCGACGACATTGACATCATTGGAAGAACAGCTGTACAAGAAGCTATCATTCAGATTAAACGGGCGGCAGAAAATCTGGGGCCACACATTAACGAAAACAAAACAATTACGTGGTGGCCGCGTCTACAAGAACAGCTAGTGTTAGTCCTACAATCAAGGTAGATTAACACGAATTTCAAGTCGTAAAATCATTTAATTACCTTGGGTCGATAATATCTACTCGATAGTAAGCAACCGACAATAGCATGGAACCAGGGGGCCTACTATGTATTCGGAACAGAAAGTAAAATGACCTGAATTCGGAAATTTCGTACTATATGTATTCTGTTTTTCCAAACGCACCTCATCCGAAAGTACAATGATATTTATATTCGGAATTAATGTTGCTGGGGGCCTACTATGCATTAAGATATCCGAAAACTGTTGCTTCAGTCGTCGGAATGCAATTTGCTATCGGAAACAAAGAATGAAAAACTTTTGAGAATCAAGGACAAGTACTTTCTTTATTTAAATTAAAAGTTAAGCATGTTAAATAATACGAAATTAAATAATATTGTTTAATATTATAATTTTAACTTTAAAAAGATAAATAAAAATGAGTGAGCCCTAAGCAAGAACGATTTCAAACTGCTGGAGTATTCATTTTACAATCAGATATAAGAAAATAGACTCCTTATGTTTCAATTTGCTGTTTGGTGAAGAATGTTATTCTTGTTTAGACCTAATTTTATGGATGTGTGCACCATCAATAGCTTTCTTTTCTAGCTCTGTCCTTTGCACAATGTTATCTACATATTTTAAACACAAGGATTCTTCGATTGCACTACCTATTTCGTCTAGTACAGCCGACACTATTTGATAAGACAAGCCGATGCAGAAATCTTCGCCAAAAATTAGCTGAGCAAAAATCTCAGAGTTACCCCAGTTAATATTTGGTGAAATGAATGTTGAGACTGACTGTAAAGGATAGACGGTCAAATCAGGCGAAGGAAATGGAATTGGCTTGGCCACACCTTGCGACACGAAAACGAAAGCTCAAACAGGCCCTTGACTGGAATCCGCAAGGACCCCGTCCAGTCGGAAGACCTAGAACAACGTGGAGGAGAACCCTACTAGCAGAAGTCACATCAACTGGGAGATCCTAGTCGCGCAAACCAGAGTCCGCTGGAGGGCAACTGTTTCCGCCCTATGTCCCATGAGGGACTAA
Source organism: Thereva unica (assembly GCA_949987705.1). Lineage (NCBI taxonomy): Eukaryota > Metazoa > Arthropoda > Insecta > Diptera > Therevidae > Thereva > Thereva unica. Next base: position 52,351 of record CATLJY010000491.1, on the reverse strand, counting down.
AGGAGCGTAAAGAAGATAACTAAAGTAAAATAAAACATGCTCACAGTTTTGTCGAAATTTATAATATATTTAATGTGTTCGTAATAGAATACAATTCCCTTTAAAACTTACTACGTTCGTATACGATCTAGGTCATTCTTGTGTATCTAACTTTTTTAAGTAATTCTTTGATGCATTAATGATGCAATTTTTCTGAGACATGTGCAAAATAACGATTTTAAACACCTACATAACTTCCAAACGAAGCCAGTCTCTCTTCTTTATGCCGAATTGAAGAATTCACAATTACCCAAAAAGCCTGAATATGTTGCTCTACGATAATCGGTATAGGAGTTATTAAAGTTTAAGTAAATTAAAAGCTTTTCAAGGGGTATTTTCGTAAACACTCTCTATCTCAGTGGACAATTTTTTTTCTCCAAATATACCCTATAATCAGCCCTTAATGGGTTAGAATTTAAGTCGAAAGCACCCTGTATTAATTTAAACTAATTAAAACAAACTTTTAATTATAAAAAGGCCAATACTTCGTACTTCATAAATTTAAATTTGTAGAAATGACAACCAAATTCAGATTTCAAATCCGAATATCCGAATGGTAACACTTTGTTCAGATCCGAAAATTTTACATGGTACCAATTAACTTTCCAATCGGAAGTGAGTTTCGGAAAAATAAAACTTTCTGATCCGAATACATAGTAGGCCTCCAGAATAGGGTTGCCAACCATACTTTATAATAAAGTATTATGCTTTATTTTAAGTCGATATACTTTATACTTTTACATAATTATAAAGTATGGGAAAATACTTTATTATGAGTCTTTATTACGCATGGAACCTAACACGTTATATTCGTTAATTTCTAACGATTTACTAGCGCCTATTATGAAAAAACAGAATAGAAGTCACACGCTTCAACTAATTATTACTTAACAAAAAGGAAGATGGCAGGGCCGTCAAATGCAGATGACAGATTTTCTGCTATCGGTTCCTTTACATTTTTTATGTCTGGTTTGATTTTATATATGTACTAATTTTCTTGTATATTGTCTTAAATGACGAGTCATTCTGATTCTGATAGTGATAGATTCCCGCCACCTCAGCATTCACTGAAAGAGGTTTCTCTGTGATGAATTTAAAATGGCGGGAAGAAAGAAATAGATCGTCTTTGAATTTAATAAAAAAAGCGCTATTCATTTATTTAAATCTAGATTTAGATTGCTGTATGAGCTATCAAACTTTCCAAAAAACGAAACTTTCCGAAAAACGCAAAAAAATATGTTTTTAAAAGAAATTGAGTATGAAAATACTTACACTAATATATAACTGAATATGAATGTTAATAGAAAATGAGTTAAACAAAACAAAACTTTGAAAATACTTTATTTTTCAAATACTTTTTATTTTCCTCTTTCCAAGATAAGTTACGTTATTTTTCTCAAAAAAAGTTGGCAACCCTACCCCAGAAATACACGCACGACTGCTGTTGCTTGAAATAAAAACACTTTGATTTCTGAACAACAATTGACTAAATTTTATTTTATCAGAATCTATATATATATACAAATTTTGCTTATTAATCAAAAAACAAAATTATTAAAAAAAAAAATAAATATAAATACTTGAATGCTGGCAATGAACTCACGTGCCAGCAGCGAAGTTCATTCATTTCGCGAAAGTGCATAAGGAAGCAATTGCACCACATCGAAGTTTACTTACATAATAAAAATGCTTATGCGCAAATTGCATAAGTGCATTGACTTTGCTTCGCGAAATGAATGAAGCTTTACATAATATTAAGTATATTAGAATTATATGTACTGTGTACATTCTCCCGTCTCAAGGTTTAGTGATGGAAGCTCTATTTGTGATTGATGTTCCAGCATACAGGTTCTTGGTACGGGGGTTGGCTTTGCCTTGGTGTATAATTTGACGCCGCCTCGTCTTCGTTTGCACCATATGTAGAGTAAAAACGCGAGAATGCCCAGAACCAAAATATACGTGCTGCTGTAATGATGTAGGTTATGGATATTTAAGGTTGACATACTTTCCACTTGTTGTTTTTGCAGTTTAATTGCTTTATCCAGTTGAGGTAGGTCAGTAGATTCAACCCACTGACATATAATAATGGACTGCTCATCAGCAATTATTCCCATACAAACCGATGGCACCAAAAAGGTATAGTCGACTCGCTCATCCATAAGCCCCAAACTGACAGAAGCACTCAGAAGAACAGGAAAAACTGGCGTTAAGAACTTAAATCAGATACACATAAAATTTGGAAATTAATGAAAAAAAGGCATTTTAAAAGGTGAAAAAATAGTGTTTATTAATTTTTTTAAACAAAATATTTGTGTTGTTTTAATGTTTTAAGTACGTATTTAAAAAAATGTAAATTTCAAAAGTGATTCCGGTGTTTACATGGGGTGAAAAAAGGTTTGTAGCCTATGGAACAAATTGGTGCCATGAAAAATTCCTCATGGGCAGTCCATTCTATATGTCAGTGATTCAACCTTCCTGACTATTTGTGGAATTGCCAGCCAGGATGAATTACTGATGCTTTGGTTGATATGATCCGAAATTAATTTGTTTTCAGTTATAACTGACAATTCAAGAGTGGATTGTAGGTGATTGGCGTAGATGTGTAGAGTTTGATGGTTAATCACACAGTTGGCCTTTAACTGAAGAACTCCAGTTCCACTTAAAATTTGAGGGTATATTACATTGTTACAGTTGATCTCAATGCGTAACTCTTCTCTAAGGATAAACAGCCATTTGTTGTTGGTATTTAATTTTATCCACTGGTTTTGCATGTCTCGTTCCCTTAATTTACAGAATGGTGAAAGTTTCCTTCCGTTATTCTACATCTCCATTTCACAATGACTCACGTTGGACCTTAATGTATACATAGGTCCCTTGAGGCTGCAGATTAGTTGATCCTCTGCTAGGCGCTGACAAGTTCTTAGGTCCTTTTCGCTTGTGGGGCTAAATCGGTCCTTTCTGGCGTTCACTGTCAAGTATCTGCTGGCAGGTTCAACATAAACAAATTTGTCCTCGTAAACTGCAGAAATGGGAATGAGTTCATATAGGCGATATGATTCTGTGCTTAGCAAAGGGATGCGAACGTCAAACAGGATCTTATTTTCGGTGACTCTTAAATTAACATGCATTGAGTTGTAGAGAGTCCGTAATGAATGCGTGGTCCAGTGCCTGGAAGTTGCAAGTGTTGAGGCAGGTTGAGGCTTCCATGTTTGGTGTCCATTACAATTGATATAATACTTCTTTGTATGTTGTGAAATGATATCAATGTTAGGGTTATTAAGACAGCGGCTGAATTAAATGCTTCGGTCGCCAACATTTCGTATTGAGAGTGATTTAATCTGTTCACGATAGTTTCAATCTGTAGTTTAACTCTCGATAGCTGTAATTGCACTGCTTCATGATTCTTCTTAATGACATTGATGGTATTCTCTACAATAGACGTCTGATTTTTCAACAATAATTTCCAATAGTTCTCATCTTGTGCAATTTGGTTAATTTGAGTTTTAAATTGTTCTGCGCACTCTTCATCTAGAACTCCGAAGAGTTTGTTGAGGACTGTGCCTACAATTTCTAATGGTGCCCTTTTGCTGCGAACGTGAGGCTGTTCGTTTTGTTCGTACAATAATTCATTAAGATGTTCTGCTTCAAGTGCTTGAAAATTCAGTTGCGTGATTGTGGCCTGGCAGAGTTTTCTTGATAGTCTGCTTTCTTCTTTACAGATTGCGTTTAGTCGTTTGATTGAATTTTGAATAGCAGAAAATTCCTTCCAGTAAGTTGTCAGGTTGTAATATATAAGAAGATTCCATTCACTAGAGTATAGACTGACTTCAGAGATGTCATTGAAGTAAATTCCCTCATTGTTTGCTAAGTTATTTATTTCATATGGTCTGTTGGGCTTAGCTGTGGCTAGGACACAACATAGCGACAGTAGTAACAAATGTCCCTTGACCTTAGATGTTCTGGTGCGACCTTCGTTTATCTGGGTGTCAGAATCTGTTCGATTTCGCTTTTGAGGGTCGTCATTAGCTGAGTCCTTCTGCCGTTTGAGACCGTTTTGTCTAGATATTTGATCCTTATTTGTGTCCTTGGGGCAGAATGAGGTGGTGGAGAGTCACTGTCAGAGTCCATTTACTTTAATTGAGGTGTCACGTATATTATTCTCATCATTATTAATTGGTAGCATTGAGATTTTAGTAATAGATCGTTTAAACACTCCGGATTTCGTTCTTAATGTAACGACTCTGATGAGCCCATCACTTCCAGGGTGTACCTCACTTATTCTTCCAACAGCCCAACGAGATGGGGGTAGATTATCTTCTTTTATTAACACGAGATCTCCCTCCTCCCATTTTGGTCGTTGCTGAAGTCTTGCAAGATATTCAGTTGACCACTTTTTCCAGAATTTCTGGTACATTCTTCCCACTTGGTCCCATCTTTTAATGAAGCTAGGAGATTTTTCCAAATAGTCTTTATCAAGTGGCGACATGATAGGTGCGCCAGTTAGAAAGTGACCAGGTGTCAACACTTCTAGGCTCTCAGGGTCTTGTGACAATGGACACAATGGACGAGAATTGAGACATGCTTCGATCTGGGTCATTAGTGTTGTCATTTCTTCATAGGTTAATTTTGTTTCTCCGACCACTCAACGCATGTAGTGCTTAACGGATTTCACGCCAGCTTCCCACAGCCTTTCAAAATGTGGTGATGATGGAGGTATAAAGTGCCATTGAGTACCTGTTTCTGTTAGGGCTTCGTTAACTTCATTTTTATATGTGGCTTGCTGATGAAGATTGCTGATTATCTTGCTTGCACCTACGAAATTAGTCGCATTATCGCTACACATGTGTGCCACAAGACCTCTTCAACTTACTAATCTCTTAAAGGCGGCTATAAAAGCCTTTGATGTCAGATCTGTGACTACCTCAATGTGGATTGCCTTCGTAGTTAGACATATGAAAATTGCTATGTATCATTTGTAAATGGAATGCCTCTACCAGTTTTTACTAGCAAGTCGAATGGTCCCGACTCGAATGCATTTAACGCATTTATGTATGTATCTGACCCTTAACTGATTTTAATCCATTGATTTTCCAGTATTTCTGACGGATTACTTCCAGAGTAAGATTATTTCCTCCGTGTAATGTCTTCCTACAACCTACATTCGCGGGCAGAACTATAGGCTTTTCACAACAAGCCAAATATTTAGGAGTGACGCTAGATGCCAAGCTCAACTGGAAACAGCATATGGACACTCTGATGTGTAGAACGCGCAGGTCCCTGTGAGCTTGCCGCAGAGCTTGTGGTTCCACCTGGGGTTTGCAACCGAAAACCATGTATTGGATATACACCACCATCACAAGACCCATGGTAACTTATGGAGCTTTAGTTTGGTGGCACAGAACGAAGCTTAAGGGTTCCATAACCATTTAAAGCAAAATCCAAAGAATGGCTTGCCTCTCCATCACTGGGGCCATCCGCACTTCCCCAACGGCAGCGCTGGAGACTTTCCTCAATTTGGTACCCCTCCACCTTGAGGTAGAGAAGTCCGCCATAAACGCGGCGCTGCAGCTGAAAACGAATGGTCACTTGGGCGCTGGTTTTGGGCGAGGACATTCTATAATAATCAACATCATAGAAGAGATTCCGGAGGCGGAGATGCTATCGGACGGCATGCCCAATAAAATCTCAAAATTTAAGCAACCTTCTGTACCTATACAGGAAAGGCTTACCTGGACTTTTCCCAAAGGTTTGCCGGGCGGGCTAGTATGGTACACGGATGGCTCTAAAACGGAGATAGGTGTAGGCGCCGGAATCTGGAGTGAAAGTCCCAGATTCAGCAAGGCTATAAGTCTAGGCACTCTGGCAACTGTCTTTCAAGCAGAGGTGTACGCTATTCTGGCATGCACTCATGAGAACTTAAGAAGGGCCTACCAAAATAAACGGATTTTTATCTTCTCTGATAGCCAAGCGGCAATTAGAGCGATAAGGTCCCGTAGGACCAAGTCGAAATTAGTTTGGGACTGCCAACGTGCTCTTCATGAGTTGGGCGTTCTCAATCAAATTACACTTGTCTGGGTCCCGGGACATCGGGGCTTCGAAGGCAATGAAAGTGCGGATGCCCTGGGTAAACAGGGCTCTGATTTAGAATTTATTGGTCCAGAGCCGGCTATTGGGGCACCGTCCAGCTTTCTGCAAAGGGCCCTGGCCGATCGGACTTTGATGAAGCATATTGAACGCTGGAGGTCCGTGCCTGGACTGGCCAACTCTAAGCGGTTCCTTCCAGTGCCGTCCCCTAAGACGGCCAAGGAATTATTACGGCGCAGTAGGAGTGATGTTAGGACACTTGTTGGCTTAATTACCGGACACTGGAATTACCACTTATGGAAGATAGGAAGGGCGGAGGACCCTACATGTAGGCTTTGCCTAGAAGATAATGAGTCTGCCCTCCATGTTCTCTGTGAGTGCCCTGCAATAGCGAGGAACAGGGTCTCTTTGTTCGAGAAGCCCCTCCTCGAACACTCAAGTCTAAGCGACAAACCACTAGGCAGACTGCTGAACGGTCTGGCCTACAAATATGAGGTGTAGGGGTTGTAGTACAATAGGCCAACTTAATGGCCGCAGTACCTTTGGACCTAATACCTCACACAGGGAAAAAAATGTCTTCTTGTGAGCCTGGTCTATTATAAGTGTAGTTATGTAACGGTCAGTTTTGCCTAAATATCTACTTGACTAAAAATTACTGTGTAGAAGAAAATCGAGTAGTTGGTTGGGAACAAAAAGGTAGGCGGGGAGAAATGAAAAAACGGAAAAAAAAATATTTTGGGAGGACGAGTTTTGTTTTTGGTCGGAAAAGGCTGGTTGAATTTTTTTGGGCGAAAAAAAGTTGTGTCCGAAGCTTCTTGAGATTTGGGAGAAAAAGTTTTTTTGAGTTTGGGCGAAGAAAGAATCTGTTTTTTTAAACATTGGTTTAGAAAAAGCCTGGTTTTGGAAGCTTGAAAAGAAAAAGTCTGGTGGAAGATTTTGCCAATGAAAGTCGTATCCGGAGCTTCTTAGAGGATGATGCCAAGAAAAAGTTTTTGAGGTTTTGCCAAGGAGAAGTCTGGTTAGCGAATTTGGTTAGAATTTTGCCAAGGAAGTTTTTTTTTGGGAGAAATAAAACGAAAAATATAAGGAAAAATAAACAGTAATAATTCCAAAACGTTAAACAATAATTTGCGAGTTACAGTACGAGAAAGTATGGAAAAAAATAGAAGTTACTGGGGACCATGGCCGAACAAACTGGAGTAAAACAATAAAAGAAGAATTTTGAATTATATTTGGGGAAAAAGGCAGTACTCAAAGGAGAGGAGTGCATGTACGTTTGGTGGAGAACAACAAAGGATTAAAAGCGGACAAGAAGCCGTAGGGAACTGAGCTAAGTGTTAGATCTTAAGTTTTTATATCTCTAGCGTTAGATGCGCGTTAGCGAGGCAACCAATTGGTAGGACTATTGTTTGGGACTTGGACCATTGCTTGGACATCCAATTTAGAGGAGTATTGAAGTAAACCGGTCAAGGAAAAAAACAAAAACAACACTTTTAAATTTTAAAAATACCAAATATGCAATTATTTTAAGGTCGTTTTTATATTAATTTACACTATTTATTTAAAACCAAGAGGAAAAAAAAATACAGTAAAGAAATCAAAATATTTAACTTACTAATACACAATACTTCTAAACGTAGTTAATATTAATTTTTAATCCTGGTTATATTTTGTTTATAATTTTTTTTCTGGGGCATTTGTGGTAATAATTTTGTTCTTGTTGTTTCCGTTGGTTTTATCCGTCCTTGAATGGAACGATATTTGTGATATCTTTTGTAAAAATACGATGCGGTTTTTGGTACCAAATACGGCGCGTGTTTCGTAAGGTTAGATTTTTGGTTTCGAACGAAGTGTCCATACCCAGGTATTAATATTAGACCCATAGTTTGTTTTTTTTGCATAAGGCATTTAATGAATTTTGTCATCACTTCTGCTAGAATTATTGTGTTGTATTTTCTCGTTCCTAAAGAAAACTAAAAGAAATTAAAGTAAACTAAACTTATAATGATTAACATAACTTGGTAATTTTTTTTTGTATGGAATGGTTGGGACGGAGGGCATTCCTTTTCAGATTTCTTACGTAGTGCAGTTCTTTGCCAGCTGGTGGTTATCCAGACTATGATCTGGCAAGGGACCGAGCTACAGGGACGCGGCTCAGGCGATGCCTGAGGAAGGATGGAGGCGGAATTCAAAGTTGCACTGGCACAGGTAAGTGGTGAGCCAACCGCGGTAAGACCCGGCCACACACCCCACGACCCCTCCGGCGAGCTAGACAACTCCGTGTGGCCGGCGTAGGAGTTCCGGATTTTCTTTGTATTTCTTGTGTACGGTGTTGGCTCCTTGGCCATTCTCTTCAGGGCTTATGGCTAAGGGGGTGACACCTCGCATAAGTGGCGCCCAATAAATGGTCGCGCCATTATGCTGTTACATAAATGGCGCCCAACGCAGCTTTTAAAGCCCGTTGACGGTCCTACACGGACCCTGAAGTTTAAATTTTTTGGTTTAGTACCACTTGTGCCTTCACGGACAACTTTTGATTTTTTTTTGTTTATGGTTCACCACACTTACCCAGCGCTCGCTGTGGGCTAAGGTAGTACCGCGAGGCCTTAGTCCTTGTCTGTTTTCGAATTTTTTTTTCAGCGTTTGTCCAAATTCTAGGTGAATTTTTATTTGTCTTCGCTTTTAGGCCTGTCCGTTCACTTACGCGGTAACTTCTTCTTTTTGGAGTAGCTTCGAGCCATACTGACCTGCACGGCTTGCTAACAAGCGGGTGTTCGCTTGGCTATGCGTGCAGGTGTAGTAGGGGTTCATCCCTGTCCTGTTTCTAGGGTCGGCGACTCTGGTATCAGGCGTGATACCGCCTGCCACTGCGTCGGTCTTTGAACAGGATCTTCTTTAATTTTCCTGGTGGAAGTTGAAGTTGGTGCAAGGGCTTAACCGTCTTTGGTAACAGGCGTGTTACCGCCTGCCACTGCGCCCCTTGTTCCTCCTGATGGTCCATCCAGATTTTTAAATTCTATTTTTTTGTTTTTGTCCTGATTCGTTTTTCTCCGTCTGTACATACCCTTCTGATTGATTTTCCGAAAGGTAGCTCAGTTGTGGTTGGGCAGCGGTTCATTTCCAAAATTTTTTTATTTTGTTGAAGAAGTTTCCTTTCCTTTCGTGGCGATGCGATTTTGAGTTTCATTTCCGTCCTTCTTTCGGGTGTAGACCTGAAGCTGGGTCGGCGACCGGGATGACGCTTGGTGATGACTATGCTTCATAGTTTTCACCAACTGGCATCGAGGCCATCGACATGCGGGAGCCCTGGGGGGGATTGTTGTCTGCCTCAACCATTCCACGTATATTGAATTAAAGCATAACATCTACTCACTCATATACACCCATACACTTTTACGGTGTTGTCACTATACACTAATCGGCGTTGATTTTGATTTCTAGTTACACGCATATAGTATCAATATTTCTTTGATTGGTTAATAGGCAACGGTTGTTACACTAATCGGTGGTGATTTTGTTCTTTGGGTTAGTCTGATTTTTTTTTCTTTCCGCGTCTCTTTCATCTACATCAAGTATAAAGAAATCAGTATGGAACTTCGTAGTGGAAAGACTGCTACCCCAGTACCCAGTAATAGTGATCTTCCAGACAGATCCCAAGACGCGCAAGCTACTGAATCGAATGGGTCTGAACCCACTCCTTCGCTGGAGGAGCAAATCGCGCAATTGCGACAAGTCCTAGATACACTTTTAATTCAGCAGCGACCTGTTGCGGTTCCGATAAACCCTTGTGGTTCTCGGGATCAATTTTCTTTACCTGCCATGACACCACCTGCGGACCTCAGGCTGACCTCGTTATCAGGGACCCAGCATCGCAAGTCTCCGGTTACGTTCTGGAATTTAAAGTTCTCCGGCGAGGACAGATTGTTGTCGGCGGAGGAATTTCTGTTCCGGGTGGAACTGAAGGCTCGCGATGATGGGGTCGAACTATCGGAAGTCTGCCGACATTTCTCGTCGATGCTGTCGGGACGAGCTACCGATTGGTACTGGTCCCAGTTTCGACGAAAATTCGTAGATCCGGATTGGGCGACGATAAAATTGCAATTTGTAAGTTATTTCCGAACGCGCGAGTCCGATGAGGAACTGATCCTCCAAATGATGGATACCAAGCAACACTCGCTTTCTTTTGATGACTTTTCTGCTCAATTGCTGTCGTTGCACAATAGAATGACTAAGCCGATGTCGGAACACGGTTTGATAGGAATCGTGATTCGTAACTTAAACTACACGTTAGGTTCGGCGATAATAGGACAGAATTTTGACAGCATGCAACAGTTGCGTGAGACTTGCGTTCGAGTCGAACGCTGGCAGAAGCTGAAGCGCGTAGAGCGTAGGCCTGATCGGCAGCTACACGAGGTTGAATATCCATCTTCGTACCCTCCTGAACAGTTATACCCGGTCTCACCAGCCCCCGAAGTGGACGAAGTGACGGCGCCGCGTCAGAACCAGAGTAATCCACGATCGCTCCGATGTTGGAATTGTCAGCAACCGGGTCATCCATTTATGGACTGCCCGTCTGAAACTCGTGGCCTGTTTTGCTACAAGTGTGGCAAGCCAGGAGTCGTCACACCAGTGTGCCCCACCTGTCAGGGAAACCGGAGCGGGGGTGCGAGACCGTACGGGAGTCCGCGCCCGAGCTAAGCTCGCCCGTGTTCCCTACCCATTCTACCTATACACCTGATATGACTACCATCAGCGACTTTACGTCAACTGATGCTCTTCCTGTTTTTCCCTCTGAGGAGGTTAAGCTTGCCTTCATCTCCCGTTGGAAGAGATATATCTCCGCTCGTTCGCGCATCTTCTCAGAGCCACATTTTGTGGACTCCCTAACTTCCAAGCGCACCCCTCCCCAAATTAGAGTACGAGCAAAGGAGAAGCGACAATGTTTGCAGAAAATTGTTTCTGCCTTCATCTCGGATTCGTCAGATCCTCGTCTGTTTACGAAGGTCCTCATAGCTAATGAGGAAGTGGTTGGGTTGTTGGACAGTGGTGCCACTGTTAGCTGTTTGGGAAGAGATGCCGAAGCGTTTCTAGCGAATCATCCCGAAGTGACAGTCTGCACTTTGCGCTCTGTAGTGCATACTGCTGACGGGGCTCCGCAGAGACTTTGCGGTTATATTCGAGTTCCAATCTCCTTTGGAGGAAGGACCCGGGATATAACCATCTATGTGGTGCCCAGTCTCAGCCAGAGACTGTACCTAGGGATGGATTTTTGGAATCTTTTCGGCCTAGCTCCTCAAATAGTCTGCGAGATAAACGCTCCATCCGTGTCTGCAAAAATGCACGACTTAACGTCCACGCAATGCGAACGGTTGGAACGCGTCAAGGCCAGATTTCCCTCTTTCGATGTCTTCGGACTGGGGAAGACTAACCTGGAGGAACACATCATTGACACTGGTGACTCAGTTCCCATTAAACAGAGGCATTATCCCGTCTCACCCGCTGTACAACAGCTGATGTATGGTGAGTTAGACAGGATGTTGTCGCTGGGGGTGATTGAGCCATCAAATAGTCCCTGGAATTCTCCAGTGGTGTTGGTTCGTAAACCAGGTAAGGTCCGTCTGTGCCTTGACTCTCGCAAGGTGAACAGTGTCACTATCAAAGACGCCTATCCTCTTCCACACATTGATGGTCTACTTGGTCGTCTTCAAGACACCAAGTTCATCACGAGCTTAGACCTGAAGGACGCTTTCTGGCAAATTCCGCTAGAGATGAAGTCGCGAGAGCGAACAGCTTTTACTGTTCCTGGTCGTCCTCTGTACCAGTTTACAGTTATGCCTTTCGGCTTGTGCAACGCCCCACAGCGCATGTGTCGCTTGATGGATAAAGCCATCCCGGGCCATTTACGTGAAAACGTTTTTGTCTATCTGGACGACCTGCTCATAGTTTCACCTGACTTTGACTCCCACCTAAAGCTTTTGGACGAAGTGGCCAGCTGTCTCCGTCGTGCGGGGTTAACCATCAATTTATCTAAAAGCAAATTTTGCGTGACTGAAGTCAAGTATCTCGGCTTCATAATCGGTGATGGGACTCTGAAAACTGATCCTAATAAGGTGACGGCCATCATGGACTTCCCAACTCCGAAGTCTCATAAGCAGACTCGGAGATTCTTGGGTATGACCGGATGGTATCAGCGTTTCATTCCCAATTATGCTAGCGTGGCTTCTCCAATCACGGATTGTTTGAAGTCTAAATCTTTTAGTTGGAATGATGAGGCCCAGCAGTCGTTCGAGACTTTGAAAAAGCTGATGACGGAAGCTCCTCTCTTAGTCACTCCAGATTTTTCTAAGCCTTTCTATATTCAGTGCGATGCCAGCAGGACTGGTGTAGGTAGTGTGCTCTTTCAAAAGGACATGGATGGAGGAGAACATCCGATTGCTTATATGTCCAAGAAATTGAACGGAGCACAACGGAACTACACCATTACTGAGCTCGAATGCTACGCAGCCGTGCTGAGTATAAAGAAGTTTAGAGCGTATGTTGAGGGACAGACTTTCACGGTCATTACTGACCATGCAAGTCTGAAATGGCTCATGAGCCAGAAGGAGCTTAACGGTCGTTTAGCCCGGTGGAGTCTTAAGCTTCAGGGGTTCGACTTTACAATCGAACACCGTAAAGGCACCCACAATGTGGTTCCCGATGCCTTGTCACGCATGGATTGCGTTGACGAATTGTCCCTGTGCTTCGACGTGGACTTAAATGCCCCGTCTTTCAAGTCCCCTGAATATCTTCGTCTGGGTGATAGCCTCAGGCAAGCCTCACCGCAACTACCAGACCTGCGAGTGGAAGATGGGTACGTTTTCAAGCGTACATCACCACGTACTGGAAACCCGATTGCTGACGATCTGACATGGAAGTTGTGGATTCCAATGGAATTGACCGCGTCTCTCGTGGAGTCTTCTCATTCGCCTCCCCAAGCGTCGCATGGTGGAGTAGGGAAAACCCTAGCCCGATTGCGATGTAAGTACTTTTGGCCAGGTATGGCAAAACAAGTTCGGGAGTTCATCGGTAAGTGTGATGTCTGCAAAACCACCAAAGCCCCCAGCTCAGTACTTCGACCACCTATGGGAAACCCCATGGATGTGTCGAGGCCGTTCCAATTTTTATACGTCGATTTCTTAGGTCCTTATCCCAGGTCGAAGAAAGGCCACACGGCAGTATTTGTTGTATTGGATGCTTTCACCAAGTTTGTCTTCCTGCACCCCGTGTCCGCTGAGACCACGGCGGTGTCCGTCAAGTTTCTCGAGCAAACTATCTTTCATACCTTTGGAGTTCCTGAAACGGTCTTCTCCGACAATGGTCGGCAATTCACCTCCAAAGAGTTTGCTAAATTGTTGACCGACTATGGCGTGCACCATGTGCGCACGGCTGTATATTCGCCTCACCCTAACGCTTCCGAGCGGGTGAATAGATCCATCCTAACCGCCATTAGGGCGTACTTAAAGGAGGATCATCGTGAGTGGGATAGACATCTGTCGTCCATTGAATGTGCTCTTCGTAGTACCCACCACGAGGCGATCGGCATGTCCCCGTATCAGGCCCTGTTTGGTAGCCACATGATCCTGCACGGATCAGCATATCCAGTCCTGAAGAAACTGAACGTTTTACAGGAGGGTGACATAGCTTTTCTACCATTGACGGACAAAATGCAGATGCTTCGTGAGCGGATTGCTGTTAATTTAGCCGCCGCACACATCAGACATAAAACCCAATACAACTTGCGGTGTCGTGTGGGCAGTTTTCGTCCCGGAGATGAGGTCTACCGGAGAACTTTCTGGGTGAGTAACCGAGCGGGTCGTTTTAGTGCCAAATTGGCACCCCGGTTTCTGAAAGCTCGGATACGTAAAAAAATTGGAACCAGCTTGTACGAGCTGGAGGATTTGGGAGGTAAGAGCATAGGGGTATATCACGGCAAGGACCTACGTCGGTGATTTCCTCAAGGTTCCATCTTCATTTTTTTACTCTTCGGTCAGTCTGGAGAAGGTTTCTCGGCGAACTGGGTGTCTGTCGTTTCACCGGGATGAGTCGAAGGCAATATGGCATTGCTGGAGGTTGTGCCGATGGAGCGAAAGCACCCTGGGTTTGTGTGAGAATGTTTGGAGACGTATAGATAACAGTAGGGGGACAATGTGGTATTGTCTTCCGCCTGATATTTGTACATTCAGATATTCCTCCGGGAGGTTTTTCAGGCTGATCATCCCGACAATACGGTTGTGACCGTACGCCCAACTTTTTTTTTCACTCCGTAAGGAGACGACTCTGTTGAGAACCTGAACAGCCCGGCTATCTCAGTCTGGAGAGCATGAGCCTCTTAATCTCAGGGGATGAGTCGAGACCCACGTTGATCTTACTCGAAGCTCACTACAGAAGAAAAAACTGTCCGTTTTTTTCGGCTCCTCACTGCCTCGCGAGTCGGCCTCGTGGACCCGAGGGTATGTAACGGTCAGTTTTGCCTAAATATCTACTTGACTAAAAATTACTGTGTAGAAGAAAATCGAGTAGTTGGTTGGGAACAAAAAGGTAGGCGGGGAGAAATGAAAAAACGGAAAAAAAAATATTTTGGGAGGACGAGTTTTGTTTTTGGTCGGAAAAGGCTGGTTGAATTTTTTTGGGCGAAAAAAAGTTGTGTCCGAAGCTTCTTGAGATTTGGGAGAAAAAGTTTTTTTGAGTTTGGGCGAAGAAAGAATCTGTTTTTTTAAACATTGGTTTAGAAAAAGCCTGGTTTTGGAAGCTTGAAAAGAAAAAGTCTGGTGGAAGATTTTGCCAATGAAAGTCGTATCCGGAGCTTCTTAGAGGATGATGCCAAGAAAAAGTTTTTGAGGTTTTGCCAAGGAGAAGTCTGGTTAGCGAATTTGGTTAGAATTTTGCCAAGGAAGTTTTTTTTTGGGAGAAATAAAACGAAAAATATAAGGAAAAATAAACAGTAATAATTCCAAAACGTTAAACAATAATTTGCGAGTTACAGTACGAGAAAGTATGGAAAAAAATAGAAGTTACTGGGGACCATGGCCGAACAAACTGGAGTAAAACAATAAAAGAAGAATTTTGAATTATATTTGGGGAAAAAGGCAGTACTCAAAGGAGAGGAGTGCATGTACGTTTGGTGGAGAACAACAAAGGATTAAAAGCGGACAAGAAGCCGTAGGGAACTGAGCTAAGTGTTAGATCTTAAGTTTTTATATCTCTAGCGTTAGATGCGCGTTAGCGAGGCAACCAATTGGTAGGACTATTGTTTGGGACTTGGACCATTGCTTGGACATCCAATTTAGAGGAGTATTGAAGTAAACCGGTCAAGGAAAAAAACAAAAACAACACTTTTAAATTTTAAAAATACCAAATATGCAATTATTTTAAGGTCGTTTTTATATTAATTTACACTATTTATTTAAAACCAAGAGGAAAAAAAAATACAGTAAAGAAATCAAAATATTTAACTTACTAATACACAATACTTCTAAACGTAGTTAATATTAATTTTTAATCCTGGTTATATTTTGTTTATAATTTTTTTTCTGGGGCATTTGTGGTAATAATTTTGTTCTTGTTGTTTCCGTTGGTTTTATCCGTCCTTGAATGGAACGATATTTGTGATATCTTTTGTAAAAATACGATGCGGTTTTTGGTACCAAATACGGCGCGTGTTTCGTAAGGTTAGATTTTTGGTTTCGAACGAAGTGTCCATACCCAGGTATTAATATTAGACCCATAGTTTGTTTTTTTTGCATAAGGCATTTAATGAATTTTGTCATCACTTCTGCTAGAATTATTGTGTTGTATTTTCTCGTTCCTAAAGAAAACTAAAAGAAATTAAAGTAAACTAAACTTATAATGATTAACATAACTTGGTAATTTTTTTTTGTATGGAATGGTTGGGACGGAGGGCATTCCTTTTCAGATTTCTTACGTAGTGCAGTTCTTTGCCAGCTGGTGGTTATCCAGACTATGATCTGGCAAGGGACCGAGCTACAGGGACGCGGCTCAGGCGATGCCTGAGGAAGGATGGAGGCGGAATTCAAAGTTGCACTGGCACAGGTAAGTGGTGAGCCAACCGCGGTAAGACCCGGCCACACACCCCACGACCCCTCCGGCGAGCTAGACAACTCCGTGTGGCCGGCGTAGGAGTTCCGGATTTTCTTTGTATTTCTTGTGTACGGTGTTGGCTCCTTGGCCATTCTCTTCAGGGCTTATGGCTAAGGGGGTGACACCTCGCATAAGTGGCGCCCAATAAATGGTCGCGCCATTATGCTGTTACAGTTAGCTCGCTCTTATGTGGGATAATAATCGGATGTTTCTGATCAAAGGTCAAAGTTGATTTTTCTAATCTACCGCCCACACGTAATAGATCATTTGAGTCGACGAATGGATTTAGTGTGAGTAATCGACTTGTCCTTGGTAGCTCCTGCCCTTCTCGTAATTTTTTAATTTCTTCTTTAAAATGTCTCTCTTGGACGAATTTTAAGATTGAGAATGATGCTTCTTCGATTTCCTTGATAGTTAATGACTGAGTTTGTCTTTTATTCCGTGTTTGCTTCAAATTATTAATGAATCGCTTACAAAATGCAACAATGCGTAGAATTTTCCAGAGTGAGGTGTGCCGTTGTAACATTTGCTCGAACATATCCGTTTCTTCTGTACATATCAGTGAATGAGCTGCAAGTTTTTTTCTCTCCAATTCTGCTTCCTCAATTTCTACTCCTGGATATGTGATTCTTGCATGTTGCAGCCATTGTGGGCCTTACCACCACAGCGAATGTGCTTCTAAGTGTGACGGATATAGTCATCTCGAGGCTACATCTGCAGGATTTTTGGATGATCTCACACAATACCAGCTTTCTTTTTTTGTTTGCGATTGATTTCTGCGACTCTATTCCCCACAAATGTTTTCCATCACCGGTAAAATTTGGGATGTCAATGCTTGGGAGTTTCACCGTTGATTTTCTATCAGTTGAAATTACGGGTGCCTGAGTCGTTGCTAGTGTAGATTGATTGCCCAATTTCTCTTGCATTTGTATGACGGCGTTCTGATAGAGTCTTTCAGTTGTCGAAAACACATCCAGCTCAAAATAATCATCTCTGAATTTTCCCGTAGCCATTATGTTCGCATGATTGTGTACGTTCTAATGGTCAGTGCACAGTGTTTACGTGCATTTATTATTACACTGTGTAACGGTCAGTTTTGCCTAAATATCTACTTGACTAAAAATTACTGTGGGGAAGAAAATCGAGTAGTTGGTTGGGAACAAAAAGGTAGGCGGGGAGAAAAGAAAAAAGAAAAATTGAGTTCAAATTTTGAGAGATGCATAAATTTACTGCAAAAATTTTTGGTTCGGAAAAATTTAGAATTAAATAAAAAAGAAAAAATTGGATCTGGATTCCATAGCCCCCATTCGATGTCCGTTTTCATTTCAAATATTAATTACGAGTTTTAATTAAAAAAATAATGGATGTAGACAGCGATGAAGACTATTACGAGCAAGAAGAATTCCTCATTTAGGCAGATTTCGAATCCAATCTCATGCCACAAGAACTAGAAGATCCCAACCTGCAGGATCTGTTGACTTCAGTGTCGGAAGCCCCGGATTCCAACCGGTCGGATTGCGCGTAAGTTTTTGGGTATAATTTGTAAGTAGGATTCCCGACGGAAGGCTGCTAGGCAAAACGTGAGGGCCAGAACCAGGAGGAGTGGTAGCAAGCCTTGATCGTGACGGTCGGTGCCGTATTTAACAGAGCGCTGCCCGACGCTGCCCACTCGCTTTGTAGAGGAAGAATTTTGCACACCGCCCGGTCCTCCCAGAAGTTAACCCTCAGTTCGAATTGCGGCTACCAGACCAGGAAGATTAGCGGCTAGTCCTCCTCCAGCTTGGATGGTATTTGCTTCTGGACACATAACTTTTATAGTTAATTTTTATAGTTCTTCTTGTAATGATTCCATTTACATAGACACATTTTGGTTTGTTTTTTTATTTAATAACATACACTTTTCAGGTTAAGTTAGTACATATATTGATAATCATTTTGATAGCCTTAGGTGACAACTTGTGAATCAATTTATTAAGTTTTTATGAAGTCGTGTTTTGGTGACTCCTTGTTAGAATTATTTGCTTTAATCTTGCGTTGCTTACTTTCTTAATTTCTGTGTTGTTTTTTTCGGGAATTTGTTCATCCGTAAATTGACCCAAACGTTTGTGTTAACGAATGTACAAAACGAGGAGTGTTGGTGCCAATACTGCGCGTTTTTTTTTCCTTCTTGATCCTCGGACTAATGTATATCTAAGAAAATTTCATTGTAAGTTCCTTGAAATTGATCATTTAATAGGATAAAATAATATTTTTAATATCTGCCAAGGAGACCTATAATCATTAGTGAAATTGTTCCTTGTTCACTATGTTGTTTGGCATGTTGATTGCGCCTGTAAGATACAAGTTTATTGCAATGTATTAAAATGATTATAACTATTATGGCCATGTATTAACTTTCTTTGGTGGAATGGTTGGGATGGGAGGCATTTTTTTCAGGGCTCCTAAGTAGTGCCTTTTCCTTGTCAGCTGGTGGTCAACCATACGATGAGCTGGCAAGGGGACCGAACTACAACGACGCGGCGCAGGTGAGGCTTGAAGAGTGATGGAGGTGGAATTCGGGATTGCACCGGCACAGGTAAGTGGTGAACCAACCGCGGTAAGCCCCGGCCACACACCCCACGACCCCTCCGGCGAGCTAGATAACTCCGTGTGGCCGGCGTAGGAGTTCCGGAATTTAGTTTCCTTTCTTATGTATGGTGTTGGCTCCTTGGTCATGCTTTTCCGGGCTTATGGCTAAGGGGGTAATACCTCGCATAAGTGGCGCCCACTATTTTATCGCGCCATTATGCTGTTACAACTGTAGAACAAATGACAAACTATTTTTTCTCATATGGCAAAAAATTGATATTCATTGAGATCTGAATTTTTGGAACACGACTGTTTTGGTCGTTTGTAATTATCAACTCTTTTTCAAAAGTAATTAACTTTTGAATGTTATGTTAAATGCAAGCAATATTAAAACAAATAATTTCGTCTTTCGCAAATATTTTATTTTAATACAACAGAAAATGTATACAAAAGTACTATATATACTATATATATAAAAAGTTTTTGTTTTGAACAATTACAGTTAAATTCTACTTAAAATTTCTGATCCGACCATATTAAAAAAAACCCATTTTGAGTAAAAAAACTTTCAAAAGTTAATAACTTTTGAAAAAGAGTTGATAATTACAAACGACCAAAACAGTCGTGTTCCAAAAGTTCAGATCTCAATGAATATCAAATTTTTTTCCATGTGAGAAAATTCGTGTTTCATAGTGTTATAATGAAAAAGAGGATATATAGCGCAAAGAGCCTTGTATTTTTGTCCGATAGTACAAAACATGACACAGCTGCTGTTTACAAACAATGCTGATTCCACTCATAAAAAATGACGTTAAAAATTTAAAAAAAAATAATTTATGTCACTGACGGAGCCAAGCAGCACTTCAAAAACAGATTTCAAATATCCAATTTAATTCATCATATGGAAGATTTTCAAATCGAAGCAGAGTGGCATTTTAGTGCAACAGCTCACGGCAAAAGCTGTTATGATGGTATTGGAGCAACATTTAAAAGGGAAGCTTACAGAGCCAGCCTTGTTGCTACGGCAAATGAATCCATTATAAATGCTGAAGCTTTGTTAAATTGGAGTAAAAATCATTTTAAAAATATCCATGTTTCCTACTTCAGCAAACAAGATCACAATAGAATGACCAGAAAACTAAATCAAAGATTCAGTAATGCACCACCCGTTCCATAAATACTTAAAAATCATGCATTTCTTATAAATAGAAAAAACAATCAAAAACAAGTTCTAATAAAAAGATATTCAAATTTTAAAATTGGATGTGAATGGCTTACCTGATAAAATATTATTTAAATATAGGTTTTCATTTAATGCTGGTAAAAATGAGGTAAGCTAATCTTTCTTAAAAATATTTCTGTTAATTACTTCTAGTAAGAAAAAATAGAAGAAATTGTTATCTTATAGGTTAATTCTAGGCAGAAATATAAAAATAGGGTGTCAGCTTTGAGTCTTAAATCATAGTTTTGTATATTTGTTATATCATTTTTTAATCGAAAAGGATCAACTTTTTTAATCGTTTTTTGTTACCTATATCATTTTTTACTCGAAAAGCATCAACTTTAGAAAACCAATTGATGTAACATAAATTACTTAGAATTTGCCAAAGAAAATTTGTAAATTTTGACATGAATATGTCTTATCCCTGGGGTCTATTTGAAAGAATGTGCGGAGACGAAAATCGTTACCATGACTAATTACTGTTTGGCATACTTTTAGGATAAATTTTAGAAGCAAATTAAATTTATATTTAATTCTGCATACTTTTAGGTGAAAATATTATCGAAAGCTTTCTTAAGGTTAGAAAATTTTCGAGACATTTCTTTTGACATGAATATTTGTCGTTTTGATTAATTATAATTGTTTTTAATTATTAATATGAATATTTATATTTTTCAAAATATAAATTAAATTCTAAAAGTATAAACTATGAAAATAATTTAATATTATGTGAACTTTCATAATTTATATTAAAAATAATGCAAAATAAACTTGCAAAAAAATATATTCTTCGAATTTAGGCTTAATTCATCCAAGTAGTTTGCCAAACTGCAATACACACAGTGCAACTAGTTGCCCAAACTCTAGGCCCCGCCCCCATAAAATTAAAAGATTTTGATTTATCCCAACTGAAACCCCAACTGTCAAATCAGTTTGCCAACTGCCCCACACACGATGCGATTCAGTGACAACACAACTCAGTTAGGACAACTAGTTGGCCTGTGGATGGGCCCCATTAGAAAAGGTGTGCTTGAGTCGTCCGTCGCACGATATTTTTGTGTTTTCGAAGCGGGGCGGAATCAGAATCGATATCAGGGAATTTTCTTACTACGCAGTTTGCGGATTGAGTGTGGTGCGGCCGCGATGCGTTTAGAATTTTTGCAAAAGCACAATTTTTTTATTTTGAACGATTTCGTTTCGTGTGTTTGTATTCTGTTACATTGTTGAAAAGGATAAGGTGGTTGAAGGGTATGTATTGAAGCGAGCCAGATTATTGTTGTGTGCATTCCTTTCGACCCCTCCAGGGGTTCTTTCCAATAACAACAAGAAGGTGATTTCCAATAAGAACAAGAAACAAATAGACCCCAGGGATAAGACATATTCATGTCTACTGTGCCATCGAGAAGCCATGGCACTTCCCGTCTTTTTTTTCATAATTTTTGATTTTTTTTAAATTTTCGAAAATTGCCAAAAAATTTACTCGAAAAATCTGAAAAAAATCATACATATTCTTGGATGAATTGTAAACATTTCTTGTTCTATAAAATTTTTTCTTAGGATGCTTTGTTATCCGGTAAAAAATTTTCTAAAATTCAATTATTGATCATTTTTTCGACCCACTTTTGCAAAGGAAGGTTAAGGTTTTTGGAAATTTTACAGAAGACAAAATTTTTCAGTTTTTTTTACAAGGAAATAGACGCCACTGTCGCCATTCAAAAAAAAACCGAACACACGAATTTTATTCAAGATTTAAATTTTTTTAAAGAAGTGGGCGGAACACCCCAAATTTGTAAAAATTAAAACTCTTGCCACTCAAAATCAAAAAGTAGACACTTCAACGAAAATTTTGAGTCCATCTACACATTTGTGTCTTATAACCACAAGTGGTAAGAGCGTGTGGGCGGTTTCACAAAGAATGGCCCATATATATATATATATATATATATATATATATATATATATATATATATGCCGGAAATTGGATCCAATTGGACGGGGAAAACGGCAAGATCACTGAACTTTGCGTTCGGTGATCGGTTGAGTGTTCCGACTGGTCGTTTTGATCGTGTCGGAAGTTGTTGTGTGACATTGCGTCAAGTTTGGTAATTAAACTTTACGCGGTCACTACAATGTATATGGTGCACGTTGATTTATATTGCAGTATGTTGATAATAATTTTGAAAAGTTTGATCGGATATCATGATGTTTTTCTCAGTAAATACGCCGTGAGTTTGGTTTGGGGAGCGAAAGTAACACTTTCTCCAAAATAATTTTTTTGAGTAGTTAAATTGCTTAAATTTAACTTATTAGTTTTGCCGGGTATCTACCTTAAATATAAAGAGAATGAGGAGATTACGATTGTCCGTCTGTGAATATTTCTGGTTCATTATAACGAAACCCAGTTGCATTAGGGTTTGAAAATATCTCTATATATGTACAGTACATACATACATATAAAAAGAACTTTTTTAATCGCATTATGCACAAAACTTATAATCGTCAGTATGTTTGTTTAGTGTACGATCGTAATGTCCTGAAACCAACCTTGGACTATGCCGAGGACTATGTTTCAATCACGTTTAGTTAGGTTAGGTTTTACTAAAATCGAAAAATTTTTCGTTCCTTTAATATTTTACTCAGGAGCACTTGAAAGTAAAAAAGGAACACAGCTAAAGTGTGTATGATTAAATAAATAAAAAATATGGCCTAGGAACGGGCGAACACTAAACGTGATTGAAACATAGTAAAAAATATTAGGTTAGGTTTTACTCAAATCCATAAATTGAAAATTTATTAACAAACAAATAGTTAGAAGGATTTACTACATAGTAGAAATTAAAACGGTAAATTTGTAAAATAAACGAAAGATACTAGTTTTAGATAATTATTCGATTGAAATTTTATTTATAGACGTTTTTAAATGGGAAAAACTCACAACAATCCAAAGCCATCTATGAGCAAGTGAAAAATAATGAGTAAATGAAAAATAATTCACAACAAACACAAAGTGTCTTTCCCATAGTGGATGTTAGTTACGAAACTATTCTGGTACTTCTCTGTAAGACCAGGAGTAGTTCCAAGTAAAAACGAGTAAAAAATAGCAGAAAAAGAACACGGGTATTGACTATACTATGAGAACAATGTCTCTATACCTTGTTTCTGTCTTACTTCTTCTTTTTCTTTAACGGCTCTACAAACGGGATCCGGTCCTGACTTCTCGCAACTTTTCTCTCCACCGGTCCCGATTCTGAGCCGATGTTGTCCAGTTTGGCATCCCTAAGCTCTGAGCGGCCTGGTCTACGCCATCCTTCTAGCAAAGGTTGGGTCTCTCTTTCTGTTGCACCCGAGAGATCTTACCACAGAAAACTTTCCGAGCAGGCTCATCTTCACTCATACGAGCCAGATGCCCTGCTCACCGGAGCCTACGGTGCTTTATTTTCTTCACAACATCTCTGTCGCGATAGCGCTCGTAGATCTCGCCATTGTAGAGGGCTGGGATCATCCTTCCTCACAAAGGGGGCTAAGAGGTTGGAGTGCTTTTTGCTAAGCACCCACGATTCAGATGCATATGTGAGAACCGGTAACACCACGTCTTATATAGTAAAAGTTTAAACTTTATGGTTTGATTCTGATTTAAAGAGCCTTGACAGATTATAGTAGGCTTTGTTGGCTTATAGCAGTTGTACACAGTACATATAATTCTAATATACTTAATTTTATGTAAAGCTTCATTCATTTCGCGAAGCAAAGTCAATGCACTTATGCAATTTGCGCATAAGCATTTTTATTAAGTAAGTAAACTTCGATGTGGTGCAATTGCTTCCTTATGCACTTTCGCGAAATGAATGAACTTCGCTGCTGGCATGTGAGTTCATTGCCAGCATTCAAGTATTGTTATTTATTATTTTTTTAATAATTTTTTTTTATTAATAAGCAAAATTTGTATATATATGGGGCATTCCACGTCAAATAGGACAAAATTTTTCGACCCCCTTCCGTTTTGGCTGAAACTTTTCAGGGACTTTGGGCAACTATTTAAGACTACAAAAAAAAAATTTTAAGATTTTTTTCATTAATCTATTGATCAATAAAAATAAAATAAATGGTTAAAAAAATTTTTAAAAAAAATTCTTTTCATTAACTAAAAAATGTACTGAAAAGTAAAAAATAAAAAATATTTTAAAGAAAGCGTGAAATTTCAATTTTAATGAAAAAGTTAATTAAAAGAATGGGGCATTTTTCATCAAAAATTGAAAATATAACTGTAAATCGCGTGAGATTTACAATAACCCTTAATTTTTTGCTTGGTTAATTTCAAATTCTAACAAAATTTTTTGATGAAAAATGCGCCATTCTTTTAATTAACGTTTTCATTAAAATTGAAATTTCACGCTTTCTTTAAAATATTTTTTATTTTTTACTTTTCAGTACATTTTTTAGTTAATGAAAAGAATTTTTTTTAAAAAATTTTTTAACCATTTATTTTATATTCTACTTTTTAGTTTATTATATGTATTCCGCCATTTTATGATGGCAATTCTATTAGATTTAAAATTACGTCACACAGTTTACTGTATTCATTTGATACCCATGTCGTGGGCTCGGTGGAACATAATTGCAAAAACGGCCGCCATCTCGGAACCGTCTTCTTGATTTTTTTACAAAAAGGTCAGATTGCATTTAGTACTTATACATGATGAGTTGAACTCAAGTTGAACCCAAGTCTAACTACATGTAAACGGGAGTCGAGTTGGGTTAAGGTCGACTGAACTCGACTCAGCTCTGCTCCCTGGGTTTAGTTGAAATTATGCATACGGACATGAGTTCAGTATTTGAGTAGTTGAATTTAGTTGACAGCAGCATCTCTGTGTTTGTTTGTGATTTTTTGTAACGTGTATTACTTCTTTATTATTAACTCACCCTTAACTCAATTATTCATCTCATCATTCATACACATTAACCACCCGAACTACGAGTGTGTGCAAAATTGGAAGTTGATCGGTTATATTTTCTACTTTTTAGTCTATTATAAGCTTTCCGCAATTTAGTGTTGGCCGCCATTTTGAATTTGGAATGACGCCACATAGCTTATTGTGTTCTACCTGTCATATCCTTTCATTTGATACCCATGTCAGAGGGCCGCGGAGCACAATTTCAAAAATCGGGCGCCATTTTGGAACCGCCATCTTGATATTTTTACAAAATGGCCAGATTGCATTGTCATCCAAACTAAACGTGTATGCGAAATTTCAGCTCTATCCGAAACCGGGAAGTGGGTCAAATTTAACTTCCAAGATTTGACGACAAACAGTGTAAGTTAAATAAATCGGGCGCCATTTTGGAACAGCCATCTTGATATTTTTACAAAATGGCCAGATTGCATTGTCATCCAAACTAAACGTGTATGCAAAATTTCAGCTCTATCCGAAACCGGGAAGTGGGTCAAATTTAACTTCCAAGATTTGACGACAAACAGTGTAAGTTAAATAAAAGAATTTAATAAAATTAAAAATTATCAGCTGCCGGGATAAAAAATAAAATCAATAGAACCATTAAGGTAAATAATAGCAATACATCTATTAACTAACTTAAATTACATATTATTTTATATTATTAACATAAGAACTTTTAAAATAATCATTAAGTATGGAAGCAAACATATTACAGGCTATTAAAGATTTAAAAATAGAGCTTAAAGCAGATATAGAATCGATAAACGAAAAAATTGATAATAAATTTGGATGCTTAGTAGAAGATTTAAATAAAGTTAAGCAGAAACAAATGGAACAAGAAAAAAGGATAATAAAAATGGAAAGAATAATAAGAAAAAATAATATAATAATTTATGGACTGTGGCGTACCCCATGCACAAATTATTAATAAATAATTATTCTGAGTCGCAATCGACCTATAGCATTTTATCACTAAAAAGTTAACGGTTAGGGAAATAGGCCCCCAACTCCGTTTGACAATGATAGTCATTTTTCAGTCTGATCAGTTGATTCCTAGAGTAAAGTCGTGCCGAGTTTAGCTTAAGCAGTTGTGTTGAAATAAAAGTTTAAAGATATTTCTGGTATTTCTTTTATAATTAAATATGTGTGTAGGTCCCAGGTATTTTTAAACCCTGGGCACCCCACATAAATGGTGACCCCGACGGGTAGTATAGGTTAAAAATTAACCAATAAATTAAATAAAACAAAAAAAAAATTCTCACGTGGACGCACATACGTGAATGCTAAAATAAACGGTACACAAGTAAAATACAAAGGAATCATCATCCATCGGCCAACTGCTGAGACGGGAATTATAAAAAATAACGCCACCAAAATAGAAGGGCAGCCTCGCCGAAATTTCATCATCTGGCTACGTAGCTTTCACCTTTCAGAGCAGATCATACAAATCATCATCAGAGCAGATCATACAAAAACTCCAGGAACATTAAGAGGCCACAGGGAAACACGTGTACAACACACCGGACCGCATGATCATCCAAAATCATCATCAAAATCGCACCGAAAAAATATAAAAAAATATCAAAATCAACAGGAATAAGGGAAGCATCAACCTATTTAATAGAATTTAACCATAAAAAGTTTTTTTATAACAGAAAATGTAATTTTTTTTAGGGATACAATAGAATATATATACATAGCTAGCTAGTGTAAGGATAGTACATACATAAAAAACTACAATAGAGGAACAAAGGAAATAAATATTAAAACAAAAAAATTAAACCAGGTGAGTAATTCTGAATTACTATACATACATACATAAAACAATTAAAACATTATTAAAGTATACAAAAAATACATATAAAATTTGAAAAATTTAAATAGCTATAATAAATATATTTATCATAAAAAATATACAGTTTAAAGTGTCATGAATAAACTAACGGTTACATAGATACGTTATACATATAGTGCAAGCTTTCTTCATAAATTTCTACGCAAATAAAGAAAAAGTGACAAATTAAGTGAAGACAGTTACACACCCATACGCATACATATTGTTCGTTTCGATAACCATTAGAACAATTACAACTGTGAACAATTAGAAAAATTTTAAGGAATTTCAAAAATAATGTTGGCATAGTGAGTCATGAATTTATCAAAGGAATTTGCCATCGAATGCAAATCATTGTTTTTTTATCGTAGGATTTTTGGTTTAACCAGCGGGATTATATTTTAAAGAAAAAAAAATTATACTAGATATAGTGACAGTTTTTAATCGGCATAATGAATTTTGCATAATTACAAATTGATTTTTTTTCCCAAATTGAAAGGAAGTAATTAATTTTTTTCGCGCTTGAGCGATTTAGATTTTGATTCCTGCCGTATTTAGTCACAGTATACATTTAGTTTCTTCGTTCCAATATTTAATTTGAAAGAAATATCACAAGTATATAAACAAAAAAAAAAAACAATTTTTTAATATTTTTTGACGTACAATGACTTTGTCGATTTGAGTAGAAATAACTTACAAGTAACCGCGTGTTTACCAAATCGAGTTTTGGATTAATATAATAATAATCGGAAGTTTATAGTTTTTATAATACCATTACAAAAATTTATTGCTCTTATTGCTCATTTATTGATTTTAAATCAACTTAAATTGGATAATATTTAAGTAGAGAACGAAATTCTCGTACATCTTTGGTTTTGTGAACAGGAATAGATAGGTATAAATGGGAAGGTCAATGCCGCCTGTCACATACATAGCATAAGCCAGAAATGACTGGACGAATTATTCCTTTTTATTATGGATTGCAAACTTTTCGCATGTACGCACGATATTTGCATCACGAGTGGTGAAAGTCATACAATTTCTTTTAATAGTTTTCTAAAATCGTATTTCTGTCGGTATTTCTCTTATATGTTGCCCCTTAAAGGTTAAGCATACATTTTTACCTAAAAGGAATAACCCATTTCTGCACACCCAACGGCCACAAGCATTTTAGTACGACAAAGCAAATTTTCGGAAACAAACTTTCCAAATAACAATTACCGAAAACATTTCACTAATCAAGTAACCATGGCCACAGAAAAAGAAGTGCCTAATTTAATGTTTCCTCCAGACCCATTCGAAAACAATACCACGGGCAAGAGTAGTGAAGATACTCAGGAATCAAAAGAACATGTCAGTCGGTGTGTATCCACTTTAAAGATCCCCCCCTTTTGGCACAATAGACCGGACCTATGGTTCGTACAGATTGAAACTCAATTCCGAGTCAAACGAATCACTGCCTCGAGTACCAAATATGATTACTTGGTGGCATCTTTACCAACAGAGACCATGGAAGTCGTGGCCGACATATTGCTTAACCCGCCAGCGGATGAAAAATACGAAACCCTCAAGAAGCATCTCCTAGCTAGAAGTACAGATTCTGAAGAGCGAAGACTGGACGCTCTACTGCACAAATGTGAGTTAGGAGATTTCAAACCTTCCGAACTCTATAGGCAGATGGAGGCTCTGGCGGGGGGAAACAGCCTAGTAAATAAACCACTTCTACGGAAGCTATGGATTAACAAACTCCCGGCAACGATCCAATCATGCATAATAGCGATAGAGAACTCCCATACACAGGAAGAAGTTTTTTCAATCGCGGATCGAATTTTGGATTCCACGTCCACTGCAAGAGTAGCCGAAATAAGAAGTAGTCCAACCTACAGTAATGAACCAGACGTTAGGCAACTAACTCTTTTGGTGAAGAATCTCACAACCCGCATCGGTAGGCTTGAAACGAAACAAAATTTTAGGCCAAGAAGCCTATCGCGAGACAATTCACGCCAACGACGAGATCTACACCGAAAATTTCGAAGCCCAACTAAAATTTGCTGGTATCATAACAAATATGGGAAAAATGCAAAAAAATGCATACAACCATGCCAACATCAAGTGAGCACAAATTCAAAAAACGATGAGTAGCCTCATCGTCCGCGGCAGCGATAACAGGCAAGGCGTCATGCCGTTTATTTGTACTAGACAAATCAACCAACATCAATTTCCTAATCGATACAGGCGCGGAAATATCAGTTGTACCTAGGAAGTTATTCAAAAATCAAGGAACAAAAACGGATATGTTGCTTATAGCAGCAAATGGCGCGCCAATCGCAACTTACGGTTGCAAAACATTAACCTTAGATTTGAACCTTCGTCGTGAATTCCAATATACTTTCACGATAGCCTGTGTAGATTACGCAATTATCGGAGCCGATTTTCTGTATAAATTCGATTTAATGGTAGACATACGGGGAAGAAAATTGAGAGACAAAAAAACGGCTTTCACGGTAGACTGCGTCAAGAAATTCGTTAGATGCTGTACGCCTAAATTGTATACTTTAACCGGAGAATTCGGTTCCATTCTGAACGAATACCCCACTCTTAAAGCACCACCGAATTTCAACCAACCAGTGGAACATAATACCGTACATCACATATACACAACAGGTCCTCTTCCAGCAGCCCGACCGAGAAGACTGAATCCAGAAAGATTCAAAGCAGCCAAAGAAGAATTTGAAACAATGGTCAAACTAGGCATATGCCAACCATCTTCTTCATCCGTAGCCTCACCACTCCACATGGTGCCCAAGAAAGACTCCACCGAGTGGCGACCGTGCGGAGACTATAGGCAACTAAATGCCGTTACTAGTTTCGATAAATACCCGTTGCCAAATATACATGATTGCACAATCAATCTTCACGGTTGCACGATTTTTTCAAAAATCGATCTCGTTAGGGCTTATCACCAAATTCCGGTGGCGATGGAAGACGTGTATAAAACGGCTGTAACCACACCATTTGGTCTCTATGAATTTTTACGCATGCCGTTTGGCGTAAAAAACGGAGCCCAAACTTTCCAACGTTTCATCAATGAGGTACTACAAGGCCTCGATTTCATTTTTGCATATGTTGATGATATTCTAGTGGGCAGCAAAACGCCAGAAGAACACAAAAAACATCTTCACCTCGTTTTCAAACGACTACAGACGTACAGCATCAACACGAATCCTCAAAAATGCATTTTTGGTGTACCCAAGTTGGATTTTCTTGGACATACAATCACCGAATCCGGAATTGCCCCCTCCGAAAGTAGAATAAAAGCTATTAAAGATTTTCCCGCACCCACAAGTGTTAAGAAACTTCAGCGATTTCTAGGTATGGTAAACTTCTATCATCGTTTCTTGACCAACATCGCTCAAGTGGCCATGCCCTTACACAAACTCCTTCAAAAAAATCCTAAACAGAAGGCTAAGAAAATAGAATTCACTTGGTCAAACGAACACGACATCGCTTTCAATGCCATAAAAAAAGACCTAGAAAACCACACACTTCTCGTGCATCCAGATCCCAAAGCGAAGGTCAGTTTATGGGTCGACGCATCAAGCGACGCCACAGGTGCCGTGCTACAACAGTTAAAGGGCAACAAATGGGAGCCATTAAGTTTTTTTTTCAAAAAGATTAAAACCATCAGAAAAAAAGTACTCCACATACGATCGGGAACTTCTGGCTATATATCTAGCCATTAAAAGATTCAAGCATTTCGTTGAAGGCAGGAATCTCACAATTTTCACAGACCATAAGCCCCTCATAAATGCCATAGGTTCAAAAAATGAAAAATCTCCAAGACAAACCACACAACTAGATTATATCTCCCAGTTTACAAATGATATAAGGCATATAAAAGGCCAACAAAACGTTGTAGCGGACACGCTCTCAAGAGCACACATAGACACTTTCCAACTAAAGAAACTAGATTTGCAAATTCTCTCTACAGAACAAGCCAAAGACCAGGAGCTTAAAAAGATTCTCAGCTCAGAACAGCATGAAAAAAGTAAGTGGATCCTGGAAAAGCTCAATGTTCCATTAGAAAACCAAGACATTTGGTGTGAAATTTCTACAGGAATCAATAGACCTTACGTCCCAGAGACGTTACGACGTTTAGTTTTCGACATCATTCACGGCCTCGCACACCCTGGAATAAGAGCTTCAAGGAAGCTTATAACAGCCAAATATTTCTGGCCGCGAATAAATGAAGACGTCAATCGGTGGGCAAAAACATGTATACCGTGCCAAAAATCAAAAGTAACAAAGCACACCAACGCTCCTCATGAGAATCTCAAGGTACCAGACGGCCGTTTTGAACATATACATTTAGACCTAGTAGGCCCCTTACCACCTTCTAACGGGTATACATATCTCCTAACAATCAAGGATCGTTTCTCACACTGGCCAGAAGCCATACCTATAAAAAAACATTTCTGCTACGACAATTGCCAAAACATTTATAAGTCAGTGGATCGCTCGATATGGTGTACCGAGAACAGTGACAACAGATCAAGGTCGCCAGTTCGAATCCGCGTTTTTCAGAGACCTTTCCACCATTTTTGGAAGCCATCGCATTCGAACCACTGCTTATCATCCACAGTCAAATGGGTCAATTGAAAGATTCCACAGACAACTAAAGGTAGCAATCCGAGCCAGCCCGGATCCTAAGAAATGGTACAACAGTTTACCCTGGATTCTCTTAGGAATTCGATCTAGCATAATGGAAGATTTAGGCGTAGCACCGGCCCAATTACTCTATGGCCAACCTTTACGTTTACCGGGCGAACTAATCGCCAACGATACAACACAGGAGCTAGCAATGAACACACAAGAGGCAAGGGAAATATGTGAAACTTTAGCACATATAAGACCCCAAACCACACGTAAACGAACGCAACACAATATTTTCATACCCCGAGACATGTTTACTACACCGTACGTATTCATGCGTGAAGAAGTTTATAAAGGAAGCTTGCATCCACCTTACAGTGGGCCATACAGAGTTATAGAAAGGCACAAGAAATTTTTCAAAATTCTAATAAAAGACAAAGAACAAACCATAACAATAGACAGACTAAAACCCGCTTTTGTATGTAATTCAGAATTACCCACAGAAGAAATTAATAGAAAAGAAAAAAGAAAAGTCTCATTTCAATTATAAATTTTTTTTTTAAGCTAAGTTAGCAAGAAATTATAATTTAATATATATTTATTTTTTTTTTTCCTTAACTAAGAAATTACCTATTGACATAAGAATTTCTGAACTACTGGTAGATTTAAGAAAACACTGTATTACATATTAAATTTAAATAAGATTCTAATTAACCATACTAAATTTTAAAATGAAGTACACGTAAACTAGAATAAGATAAGAATTTTTTGAATTACTGGAAAGAGTTAATAGTTCACTACAATGAATACTTGTTACAATTAAGACAATATTTTGTATTAACACATAACATACTCGAATTGTATTAGTTTTGAATTGAAATTCTGTAAACGGCATTGCGACTCCGAAACGGAAAGTAAGTCTTTTATAAAGGGGGGAGTGATGTGGCGTACCCCATGCACAAATTATTAATAAATAATTATTCTGAGTCGCAATCGACCTATAGCATTTTATCACAAAAAAGTTAACGGTTAGGGAAATAGGCCCCCAACTCCGTTTGACAATGATAGTCATTTTTCAGTCTGATCAGTTGATTCCTAGAGTAAAGTCGTGCCGAGTTTAGCTTAAGCAGTTGTGTTGAAATAAAAGTTTAAAGATATTTCTGGTATTTCTTTTATAATTAAATATGTGTGTAGGTCCCAGGTATTTTTAAACCCTGGGCACCCCACATGGACTAACTGAACTAGAAAATAACCAAGATGAACTGATAGGTGTGGTCCTAGATATTATGAATAACACGATAGGAGTAGATTTAAATATGTATTAATGAAATAGATTCTATATACCGTCTGGGGAGAGAAGCAGGAAAAGACAGACCAGTGCTCCTGGCTGTTACCACAAATATAAAGAAAAATCAAATAATGACCCTCAAAACTAAACTTCGACACCTTCCAACAAAAATTTTCTTTGGTGATGATTTACCGAAAGAAATTGCAGAGGAGAGGAAACAGTTTAGGTTAAAACAAATTGAAAAAAAAAGAGGGATAGATCTAGTGACAGAGAAGATTTAACGCAAACAGACAAACCAAACAATGAACAAATACAGGAATTGAAAAAGCTAAAACCGAATATGAATAAGAATAGAAATTTACCTCAGAATTCAAGTTCAGCAAGGACCAAGGACATATAACAACTAGAGAAAAAACACAAAGCTCACATGTACATAACAACGACCCAGCGACAGTTAAAAGGACAACGAAAGCTGATAAGCGAAAAAACTTCCCAACCCGGTTGGCCGCCGTGGCAAATTTTGGCCAAAACCCTCCAAAATTCAAATTGAATAATTGTGAAAAAGTAACAAATTTAGAATTAGATAACATGAACAAGAAAGAACTACTAATATGCACATATAATGTCAGAACTTTAATGTCCGAAAGTCGAATGGTAGAATTAACCTCTGCTCTAGAAAATATAAATTGGGACATTTTAGGACTATGCGAAACCAGAATTCTAGGAGAAAAAATAATAGAGACTAGAAATGGTCATATAATATTTTCTGTTATAAAGGGGAAACAAAAGGTTTACATGGAGTAGGATTTTTAATCAACTCGAAGTTGAAAAATAATATCATGGAAATTAGACCATTTAATGAAAGAGTAATTGGATTAAAAATTAAAATAGGAAATACTAAAATTTCGTTAATTCAAGCTTATGCACCAACTGAATCGAGCACAGTAGAAGAACTAGAAAACTTTTACGAAAATTTGGAAAATGCAACTAAAGCACTTAAGTCGGAAGTTATGTTCATTATGGGCGACTTTAATGCAAAAATTGGTACAAAAAGAGCAGGAGAAGATCAGATAATGGGCGATTTCGGCTATGGTGTAAGGAATGATAGAGGTGAAAGACTTATCCAATTTTTATGGCAACAAGGGGTCACAGTGGGAAATACACTCTTCAAAAAGAAAACAGAAAGGAAATGGACTTGGCTCCATCCAAATGGTGTTATTAAAAACGAAATAGATTTTATTATGAGTAACAAAAGAAAAGTATTCATGGATATTTCGGTAATTAACAACTTTAAATTCGAAAGTGATCACAGGTTAGTCAGAGCAAAAGTAATTCTTAATCATAAATCGAAAGAAACTTTCAAGAAGAATGAAAAAAGAGAAATTCCACTTAATCTGAGCCAAGAGAAAATCAATGAATATATAAAAACAAGAAAAAAAATTTTTTTAAGAAACTCTTTTCTTTACCTTAATATATTGATCAGTTGTGAACACAAAATTAATATAAATACTAAAAAAATCGACTAAAAGGTAAAAAATAAGAAGATTTTAAACAATATAAACTTTTAAATCAAAATGGAAAAAATCTCACACATTCCTTAAAGAAAAGCGTGGGGTGCGTTTTTATGAAACAAAATGCTCAATTAGTGAAAATTCGTAGCTGTCTGAAATGTTAAAATGTACTCACGGCAGTCATGTTTTTTTAAGTTCAGGTTGGTATGGGCGCCCCACGCTTTTCTTTAAGGAATGTGTGCGATTTTTTCCATTTTGATTTAAAAGTTTATATTGTTTAAAATCTTCTTATTTTTTACCTTTTAGTCGATTTTTTTAGTATTTATATTAATTTTGTGTTCACAACTGATCAATATATTAAGGTAAAGAAAAGAGTTTCTTAAAAAATTTTTTTTCTTGTTTTTATTTTTTACTTTTTAGTAACGAATAGCGTTAATTAATACATTACAATTTCCAAACTTTTAATTAGATTATCATGTTAAATAAAGAAACTTTTTTACATGTTTTGTATTTGTTTCTTTACAACAGTTCTCAAGTGCAGCCCAAAAATGCATAATTTGATGACCCCTCAAAAATCTAATAGCGCTCTACGCTTTTTTTTTACATTTTGAAATGTAGTGTGCTCGCGTATACTGGCTGGAGCAATAAAAACTAAAAACTGGAAACATATTTTTTTGCATCTTTTTAAATCATATTTTTATTTTCTATTGGTAGCTATGTTATGTCTTCCGCCATTTTTTAGTGAACGCCATATTTGATTTAAAACGACGTCTTACAGTTTACTTTCTTACTCACTTTAATACACTTTCATTTGATATCCATACCGAGAGCGAAGTAAATAAAAGGGTAAACCGCCATTTTGTGTTGGCCGCCATTTTGAATTGAAATGACGGGACACAGACAACAGTATTCTAATTGTCACTCCCTTCCATTTGATACCCATGCCGAGCGCGTTGTAAAGAAAAATTGATCCTCTGTTTTGTGTTGGCCGCCTCTTTTATGCCGCCATTTTTCTACCGCCATTTTGAATTTAGGATGACGCTAATTGTATTCAACTTGTTATAACCTTTCATTTGATATCCATATCGAACGAGTGGCTTGTAAAGAAAAATGTAATCCATCATATTTTTTTGGCCGCCATTTTTAATTTGGAACTATCATTTTCGTGTGTTTTCGTCGGAAATACACATGTCTGTTAATTTTTACCAATTTTTATTGAAGGGAAGTGAATTTTAAGACTCTACATTGAGTAGAACGAATAATTCCAAGCATTTTTTATTAAAAATCGTTTTTTGTTACTCAACAACAAAATCAACAACAAAAAATGTAACAAAATGTCATATTCGTGTATTGTCATCGGGAATATGTATGCCTGCAAAGTTTCATCCATTTGCATTGAGTAAAAGGCGGTTAAATTAACGTTACAAGATTTGATGCTCCGAAGTGAAAGTAAAGAAAAGAGTTTAATAACCAAACTCAACACAAATTGCAAAATCGAAAACATAAGAAATAAAGGATCAATACAGGAAGAATATGATATTTTAGAACAAGGTATTTATAGTTCTGCAAGGAACAATATTTTCCAAGTAGTCAATAAAAAGATAGATAAACTCACTGCACAAACTAAAAAACTGATTGAATAAAAGGAAAATCTAAGGCGTAAAGAAAATATTAATGATACTGAAAAAGAAACTTTGAAAATTTTGAGAAAAAAAATTAAGTGCGAGATTCGTAAGGATGTTGAGGAATACAATAATAGAATGGTCAAGTCAATTATCGAAGATACAAAATCAATAAAGAAAGTACGAGAAAGTATTATGGATGGAAGAGAGTGGATAACATGTTTAAATAAGAGAAATTTAAAGAATAAAGTCAGGAACCGCAAAGAAATTAATGAACTAGCCACTGATTTTTACTCCGACCTATACACGTCCACCCTTTCTACAGAGCAAATAGAAGAATTAATGCCAGATTTAACAGACAGGTCAAACATCCCAGCATTTCTACCATCAGAAATTGAAAAGTCAATTGACGACCTAAAAAACGAAAAAAGTGCTGGAAATGATGGAATCAAAGCAGAAATGCTAAAGTTAGGGAAAGAAGTATTGGTGAAAAGTTTGACCTATTTATTCAATCGAATTCTTAAAGAGGAGCAGATTCCGGCGCAATGGACTGCATCGACCATAATTCTATTGCATAAAAAAGGCGATAGATCAAATATTAACAATTATCGTCCAATAAGTTTGATTTCTACTTTATACAAGCTTTTCTCCAAGTGTTTAATTGGCCGAATGAGAAATGATTTTGAGGAAAATCAACCTAGAGAGCAAGCAGGATTTAGAACAGGATTCGCTACAACTGATCATCTTCAAACAATAAACCAAATTATAGAAAAGTGTACAGAGTATCAAAAATTAGTGTACCTCCTTTTCATTGATTTTTCCAAAGCATTCGATACCATCGAACATGTGGCAATTTGGAATAGCTTAAAGAACCAAGGAATTCAGACTGGTTTTATCAGAATTTTAAAAAATTTATACGATAACAGCTCAGCAAGCATCACGTCAGACGTAAAAGGCAGCTCGTTTAAACTTGGAAGAGGAGTTAGGCAGGGAGACCCCCTTTCACCAGCACTATTTTCTTCAGGAGATATTCAAATTGTTTGATTGGGAAGCTTATGGTATAAATATAAACGGCGAAAAAATTGAACAATCTTCGTTTCGCGGATGATATATGCCTTGTGGGAAACTGCTTTGAAGAAATAAAAATTATGTTAAACCAACTATGGGAGAAAGGTAAAGAAGTAGGTTTGAATATAACCAAGGAAAAAACCAAAATAATAACTAATTCTGAAGAAATAGATTTATATCTAGAAAACGAAAAGTTGGAGTATACCGAAGATTTCATCTATCTAGGTCAACTAATATCTTTTAAAAAAAGCAAGATAAAGGAAATCGATAGAAGAATAACCAACGGGTGGAAACAACTATGGAGCTTAAAACATATATTTAACTCAAACATAAATTTAGCAACAAAAAAATACCTATTTGATGGAGCAGTGCTGCCTGTCCTAAGTTATGGTTCACAAACATGGAGTCTTACAACCGAAGCAGAAAACAAACTTAAAGTATGTCAAAGAGCTATGGAAAGGTGTTTATTCAACATTTCAAGGCGTCAGCGAATGAGAACACTTCGAGGTACAACAGGCTTTACAGACGTAATCAAAAGAATTCGCCATTTAAAGTGGAGTTGGGCAGGACATGTAGCTCGATTAAATGATGGGAGATGGACAATACAGGCAACAAATTGGACACCAAGAGATGGAAGGAGAAAGGTTGGAAGGCAATTGAAGAGATGGAGAGATGACATCGATCGCTATGCAGGAAACTGGAATCAGAGAGCACAAGACAAAGTTAATTGGAAACATTTGGGGGAGGCTTATGCCCGTTCAAACTAAAAACAAATTATATATTTGTAACTACATTAACTCTATTTTGTTCATTAATGAATGAATTACTTATTAGTTATTTAATACTTACTTAATGAATGAATTATTTATTACTTACTAAACTAAAATTAAATAAATTAAATTTAAGTAAATATATATGACCAAAACCAAAAGATGTTTGAAATGTGTTAGTCAGATATATAATCGATAGAATGTTCACTTTGTAAAATATGTACGCTGGGCGAAATAAAGCTAATAATATATATATATATATATATATATATATATATATATATATATATATATATATATATATATATATATATATATATATACTAGCTGGAACCCGGTGCGCCTCGCTGCACAAATAAGCCAATAGTATGGCGTGCGCCAAAACAATTGGGAATCTCAAAATCGATGGGCACTGAGAGTCTCAAATCCCGGGATGCAAGTACATTCGTAAAGAAAAGTGTAACTCCGTTCGTTTAAAAACCCAAATCACTTGCTCATTTATATCCCTAATCACAATTCAGCGGTCTCACTGCCACTCTTGTCGTGGTCAGATCCTATGAGGGAGTGTTTTTGCCCGTAAATGAATTTCGAAGAAGAAATTACAATGCACGTCCGCTTGAACTTTATCCATACACGAAATTTTAATAGGTGTGAAATTGTCAGTTCGCCGCCTGTGTTTATATTTCCAATTCTTTTGGTACGCGCTATAGCTTCCGTTTATTAACTTCCCAGTATAGGAAGTTATTGTAATCGGTCCGAAAATCGAAATCGAAAATTTCAACGTATTTTCATCTTTCAAGGTCCCAGACGCATTTTAAGCAAAAAATTGGGAGGAAGTATGTGTGTGTGTGTGTGTGTGTGTGTATGTGCGTACGGATGTGGTCATTTTTTCCTGCACAATATCGCGAGAACCAAAACTGATATCGACTTCGTTGAGGTGTCATTCGAAGCGTATTAACCGAAATATGATCTGAAAAGATTTTCATGAAATTCGGTCCAGCCGTTTTTTTGTTTAAGCGACGTAAGTGATTTTTGTACCTGCATGATATCGCCCGAACCACAAAAGATATTGACTTAATTGAGGTGCCGTTCGAAGCGTATTAGCGACAATATAATCTGAAAAGATTTTTATAATATTCGGTCCAGCGGTTTTTTGGTTTAAATGACTTAAGTGATTTTTGTACCTGCACGATATCGCGCGAACTATAAAAGATATCGACTTAGTTGACGTGCCGTTCGAAGAGTATTAACCAAAATATGATCTGAAAAGATTTTCATAAAATTCGGCCCAGCCGTTTTTTTGTTTAAGCGGCGTAAGTGATTTTTGTACCTGCACGATATCGCCCGAACCACGAACGATATTGACTTACTTGAGGTGCCGTTCGAAGCGTATTAGCGACAATATAATCTGAAAAGATTTTTATAATATTCGGTCCAGCGGTTTTTGGTTTAAATGACTTAAGTGATTTTTGTACCTGCACGATACCGCGCGAACTAAAAACTATATCGACTTCATTGAGGTGCCGAAAAACATTAATACATCAATTTTATATACATTTTCGTCATCCTGATCTTGTAAGTGCGCACATTTAGTTTGACATTTTAGCGAAAATATTGATAAACAATTGTGACAAATTCTCGGTATTATAGATATATTCTATATTGCCTATTGTTAATTTATTATTAAAATATCCAATCATATATTCAACATCCATCATACTGGGGAGTTGATCGTGTGGACCGAAAGGGTCGAACCCACATCCCAACTAGTTTTGCAGTTGAGGTGATAAGAATTTTAATATACAGTAGGAGCCATTTTCGTATTTTTGATTCCGAATAATATCGATGCTATCGATTGAAATTTCGCTATTTGAAACGACCAAAAGTTGGTTTTTTCAATACTGTTCCATAGATGTGATGCTTTCAAGCATGCATCCGTTCAGCTCATTTGCAGGCTTTGATCGAAGTATACCAGACAAAGTTGAGCAAGTAGTGTCAGAGCGCCTACCATGGATTAGGTTTTCCTCGGAAATCTTGAAAAGCCCTGTCATGCGCTTCGACCTATTTTTTATAGGCCATGGTGCATTCGCTCCAAAATAATAATTTTGCACGGATGTGGCAATACGGGAGTTTTTACTGATGTTACATGTAGGTTCTCTCTGGTTCAAATTCAATAGGAACTTGGGTGCTCAATACACTAAACATCCACCATCAAGTAGCGTTGATGCAATTCCCGATGATGTCACACTTCACACTATGAATGGAGACAGTTAATACGTTCAATAAGCAACGTTTGGCAACATTGGGCGAACTTTTCAAACATTTAACGGCATGATAAAGAGTAATTTTTCCGTAAGAAATATGAAAAAAAATATGTCCCATGCAAAATTATTGTAGGTATGTTGAAAGATCAAGCACCTTGAAATCTATGCAAATTTCCAGGTACCATAGCTCAAAAAGAAAAAGCGACGAACATCTGATTATTGAATTTGTCGTCTTTTTGGTTTCGAGACCTTTCATTTAAGCCATATATTGCTAAAATCAGGCACATGCAGCCGAAGTTACTTCAATCCAAGTTCAGAGAACCGCGTCCTTCGCGATAAATCTGATTTTTTCAACAAAATTGTACGGCAACTATCCGTAAATAAACTCCGATCGATCTGAAACTTTGGAAATCGTATTTTTTTCAGAAAAAAACCAAAACAAAATGGATCTGACTTCTTGAAATTTGAAGAGTACCTCCCATACAAAAGTTTCGGATTTTTCTAAATAAGTACACTACAGCTACCCGAAGGTTTCGAGATAGCCTATATGTTATTCTGAAGTATGAGCTATATTATTGTAAAGTTTCATTAAAATCTATTCAGTAGTTTTTGCTTGAAAGAGTAACAAACATCCATACAAACATTCGCGTTTATAATATTAGTAAGATAGCTTATAGCAAAAAACCTGTGTGCGTTGCAAGGCTTTTAAATAAAAAAAAAATTATGTGTGCGTTGTACGCGGTAGGAAAAAAAAACAATAAATCTGGAAAAAAATTCCCTCTTCCCAATCTTATCGGTGATTCAATTAGAACAGCGTTATGTATTCAAGTAGATGCATCTAAACATGTAACTTCTCGGTGAATTGAAATTTTAACTTTCTCTTTTCGGTTAGCCGTTACACTGCTCCCTTCTTACTCAGTGTTCGTCCCGAACACAACTTCCTCCAGGTCCCGTTTTTTTCCGATCGAACTTTTTGGAAGCGATAGATGACATCGTTTAACCTCGTGATGACAATGTAAGGGCGCACAAATTTGCAAACTTCGACTCTTTTTACCGTTTTTACTGTTTCTATACTGGTTAGAGGGAATTTTAGAAATTTACTACATTTCAGAATGTGGCTTGGGAAAATTCGTGCGTCATATTGGACCCGCAATTTTGAATTTATAAGCTTTGATCATAAATTCGTTGTTTGCCCTAAAAGCCCCCAGATACCGATTTTCATTGCAATCGGAATACAATTGGAAAAATTCGTCGGCCATATTGGCGCGGCCATTTTGAATTTATAAGTTTTGATCATAAATTCGTTATTTGCAACCTTAGAAACCCCTAGATATTCACTTTCATTGGAATCGGAATACAATTGGAAAAATTCGTCCGCCATTTTGAATTTATAAGTTTTGATCATAAATTCGTTATTTGCAACCTTAAAATCCGCCAGATTTCGATTTTCATTGGAATCGGAACACAATTGGCAAATTCGTCGGCCATATTGGCACGGCCATTTTGAATTTATAAGTTTTGACCACAAATTCGTTATTAGCGACCTTAAAAACCTCTATATACCAACTTTTCGGAACACAATTTGCGTGGCCATTTTGAGTTTTCGGCTGAATTTTTTTATAAATTATAGCCTATATGTTATTCTGATATATAAGCTATATTATTGTAAAGTTTCATTAAAATCCATTCAGTAGTTTTTGCGTGAAAGAGTAACAAACATACATACAAACATTCACGTTTATAATATTAGTAAGATATATATATATATATATATATATATATATATATATTTTTTTTGTTTTACGGGGGATGGTGAGACTCTACATAGACACTTCTGAGGTTCCCGCACTCAGACCGAGTTTCAGACTCCTACTGAATAAACTCACCACCCCTTTGTGTGACGCTTACCCCGCCCGGAACCGCCGCGAGGCATTACTTCGGGCGGGCGTCACCACCATGACCCTTTAAGTGTCCCTCTGGTGTTTACCCATAGGGGTTGCTACTGCTCTCGGCATTTCTTCGCCTTTCTCTGTTTCTTGTGGCTTCTTCTTGCCTTAACTTTCTGTGAGTGGCCTTCAGGGTTTCTTCCACTTTCTTCCACATTTCCTCGGATCTCATCATATGCTCTACGATGTTTTCCGGCGTTAGTGGCGCCTGGGCCGTTTCTTCTAATTCCGCCCTTTCCTCGGCGTATCTCGAGCAGGCAAAGAAGACGTGCTCTGCGTCTTCTTCCGTCGCTGGGCATACCGGACACAATGGTGAATCATCGTGGCCGAATCGGTGGAGGTATTTCCTATACCCCCATGTCCGCTCAGGAACTGCGTGAGGTCGTAACTTACTTCCCCACGCTCCCTCAAAACCCATACTTCCACGTTAGGGATAAGTCTGTGGGTCCAACGACCCTTAACAGACTCGTCCCATTTCCCCTGCCATTCCCTTAAGGACTCACAGCGCGCAATCTGCCGCCGTACCCTTCTTGGCTGTCCCCTACCATATTCTGGGTCATAGAGACGCATGCCCTCCCTCGCCAGAATATCTACAGGAATCATCCCCGCTATCACGCACGCCGCATCGTCGGACGTGGTCCTGTACGCGCAGCAAGCGCGGAGTGCACTTAACCTATATGCGGCCCTCCATTTCCTGCAATTTGCAGTCCTGTTTAACGCTGCTGCCCACACTGGCGCTGCGTATAACAGGACTGAGCTGACCACCCTCCCCAAGAGGAGACGGCGACTCGGTCTAGGGCCCCCTACATTGGGCAGCATTCTTGCGAGTGCTGCACAAATCGCAGACGCTTTGTCTGCCGTGCCCTCCAAGTGCGCCTTGAAATTTAGCCTCCGATCGATCATCACTCCCAGGTACCTTAGAGCGGGCTGTGAGTGGATGATCTGTTCCCCTACCTTGATCCTCACGGATACTGGCTTTCGCCGTTTGCTGATCACCACTGCTTCAGTTTTGTGCTCAGCAAGCTTCAACCCAGCGCGTTCTAACCACGCTTTTATTTCCCAGATCGCTTCGTTCGCATACAGTTCGATGTCATCTGGGTGTTTTCCTTCGACAACTACCCCGATATCATCTGCGAACCCGATCGCCACTGCTTCTTTTGGAAGACGAAGCCCCAACACATCATTGTACATTGCGATCCATAGGAGAGGGCCCAGGACGGAACCTTGCGGGACACCGCATGTTGTCCCGAACACTTTAGGACCATCATCCGAATCACAATGAAGCGACCTACCCTGCAGGTAGTCGGCCACTACACGCACTAGGTACTTAGGTGTGCCTAGCTTGATTAACGCCTCCACTATTTTGCTCCACCTCGCTGAGTTGAAAGCATTTTTTATGTCGAGGGTTATCAGTGCGCAGCAGTGATTTTTCTCTATGGCGGCTCTTGCTATGCCCACCACCATATTGACTGCATCAGTCGTCGTCCTTGCCTTTCTAAAGC
Source organism: Thereva unica (assembly GCA_949987705.1). NCBI lineage: Eukaryota > Metazoa > Arthropoda > Insecta > Diptera > Therevidae > Thereva > Thereva unica. Next base: position 8,891 of record CATLJY010000491.1, on the reverse strand, counting down.
CGAATTGCTTGTCCGACAGGCCACCTGCCCTTTCGACGCTAGGGAGAATCCTGTTACAGATCACCCGCTCAAAAAGTTTGCCTATGCAACTAAGGAGGCATATCGGTCTGTAGGACGATGGGTCCCCTAAAGGCTTGTTCGGCTTCGGTAGGAGCACGAGTTTCTGCTGTTTCCATCGCTCCGGGAAGATCCCCTCTCTCAGGCACGCTGTGAAGAATTCAGCGAACCTGTCTGGCGCTATTGAAGCTGCTAGCTTCGCCGCTTTATTTGGTATGCCATCCATGCCAGGGGCCTTATTGATGGCTACCTTTTTTGCAGCCTCCAGAATCTCATCTGCGGTCACCGCAGGTACCTCTTCTGGGTCCACCTGAAGGGTGGGTAGTTCGGCGGCGCGTACGTTCTGTGGAAACAGGACGTACACAATGCTCTGGAGCAGCGCGGGGCAGGTGATCGGCGGAGATGATGGCTTGGTGGTCGCTGTGCGTGTACAAATCGCTCACCCGCCACTGTAGGTCCTTGGCCACTGAATCGCTCACGTAAGTGATGTCGATCACAGACGATCTCCCACCCCTTTGGAAGGTGTTTTCGCTTCCGGCGTTGACCAACACCACGTTAAGTCGCGAGAATACTTCTAGAAGTATGCGCCCTCTTGCGTTCGTTTGTCGACTGCCCCATTCGACAGCCCAAGCATTGAAATCACCCGCTAATATTACCGGGTGATGGCGACTCGCGTCGGCGGCTAACCTTTCCAACATCGACTCGTACTCGTCTAGCGTCAGGCTTGGCGCCGCATAGCAGCTGTAGACGTGTATTCCGCCTACTTTTGCCCGCGTGAAGCCATTCTCTGGGCTTCTCATGGTATCTTCCATGGCTCGGCTCCCACACGTCCATATCGCTGACGTGCCGCTGCTATCGTTTATCCAGACGCCGCTGTGCAGGTTTCTATACTGCTCGCAGACGATTGCGACGTCGATTTTTTCCTCGTAGACTGTCTGTGCCAGCAGATCTTGTGCTGCTTGACAGTGGTTCAGGTTTATCTGTATGAACCTTATCTTCGTCTGTTTTTCAGCGCCTCCTTGAACGCCGGACATCTGTTACCTCCGGTCACGTGCCCACTATCTCTGCCCTCAATTTCCCTACAAATTAGACATTTTGCAGCTTGGTCACACTCCTTTACCTTTTGACCCTCTTTCCCGCAGCCTCGGCACAGCCTTCCTCTATCCTGGCTGCTGCTGCAGTTTTTCGCTATGTGACCGAACTTCATGCATTTGAAGCACGATTTTAGCGATACCCGCTCCCGCATTCGGCATACAACCCAGCCGACTCGAATCTTACCTGCTGCGATAGTCTTCTTCGCAGCTTCAACAGGCAGGCTTATTGTAGAGTACCCAAACTCTACACTTCTTTTCAGCAAAGTGCGAAACGCACCCAAACTCTACACTTCCGTTCAGCAAATTGCGAAACGCACCCACTCTCAGTCTCAGCAACCAAAAAAAAGAAAAAGGAATTCCCGACGGCTAGAAAAGAAAAAGAAGCAGTCAGTCTAGAAGTAGTGCTCAGCGTGGTGGCTCCGAACATTAGAAAATAAATAAGAGTATATTAGAATTGAAATTAAAACAGAATGAAGTTAACGTTTATGTGTAAAATAATTGCGAATTAATAAAGTGTAAACAGAAGTGGAAATCGGTGTTTTTAATGGCATAAAAACCCTACAACTGGTGACCCCGATGAGGAACTAAATCGTCGCACCTGGAGTACGCAACGCACAGCATAGAGGAAAAACATTCAGCTAAAAAAAAAGAAACCTAATAAAAGCACCACACTTAGAAGCACCTGTTCTTAAAATTTTTGACAAAGCACCAGAGTCACCACGAGGTTTACGGCACGAGCATAGCGGTATCCCCGTAGTGCAGTAAATTTGACGTCATCGCCGCATTGCAAATTATATCACAAAATGTAAAGTGCAGGCAACATCCAGATAACGGAGGCAAGACACCGCAAGGCGTGAATAAGAGGATTTTGCATTCACGACATCAAGAAGAAATAAAAAAAAAAACAACAAGAATAGCAGCAGAACAGAGAGAAAATTTTTTTTAATTACATTAAAATAAACTAATTATTTTTCTTTCTTTCATACATTTGCATACATCATACACTGGTTAGATTCAGCAAACCAAAGTAAACATCATTGTGCATCAATTAACACCGCATTGCATCAACCATTTCGCAGAAATCAACAGTTAATCGGAAGAGATACGAAAGGCCAAATAAGTGAAAAAGAATCCTGGAATTTGGGGTATGTCATTAAAATTATCAGCTGTAAAAAGTAGCAGAATATAAAGAAAAAAAATTTAAACTTTAGGCAGTATACATAGTTAATATTATTAGCGAAACAGATTTATAAATTCATATTTTAAAGTTTCTAGTCAAGTCCCAAGAAGAAAGGGAAGAAATTTGTTTTTCTAATTAAGTGATAGTCATAAACGAAATTTTTTTGCTGTGTCATATACAGTACACTTATGAATCCGTAATTTTTGCAGTGCGGAATTTACATTTAATTTATTGTTTTGGTTAAATATGAATTACAGACAAATAACGGAAAGCAGAATTTAATGAAGTTAGTTAATACTAAAAAGAGAAAAAACAAATTTTTTTTTTGTTTGTTGAATTTAATTATTAGGGAAATATTTGATTTAATTTTTTTGAATATTTTTATTGAAATTATTTTTGACATTTATTGCATGATATATTGAAACTTATATTTTTTTTTATGAAAATTTTATTTGGTGTTCATAACCATATATTAAAATTTTTTTTTATATTATCGAAATTGAAAAATATTATTTTTTTAAGTTATTGGAATTATTTGTGTTTAGCGGAATTATAATATTTTTTTTTTTATTTTTTTTTTTGGTCCTTCTCCGAAGTGAAAGGAAATGTATTGTTCTGTAGAGTAGAATATTACAACACGTGTACATGTAACGGAGTCACCACACACATTTTCCGCGCTCGTCTTACGCCGCACTAAATTGAAGAAAAGAAATATAATAGTATTTTCGTGTGAATAAATACGTCAAGTAAAAGCTTTTTCCTTTGTTCTTTTCTCCTAAAATTTTTTTACGTTTCGCGGCGTTTGAGAGAGGGGCGTTTTTGCCAAGCAAGCAACGATAAGTTAGATTTGTTTCTTTTCAAAATTTCTTTTTCTTCCAATTTAATTTTGGATTCGTTTCCGCTTGTAACCTAATCACAAAATATGTCAGAAGACGATACTAAACGCAACACGAATCAGAGCGCAGGTAGTTCTGGTAGCGAAGAACCCCGCGAAATTGCGAATGTAACCCTACCAACATTTTGGGACAAAGCTCCCCAGGCATGGTTTCACGCCATAGAGTCACAATTCCTAGTGAAAAGAATTACAAAAGACGATACGAAGTACGCACACGTAGTAGCCGCTTTACCTGTCGAGGTAATCAATTCCATCTTGGATGTCCTTGAAAGCCCTCCGGATAAAAACAAGTACGATCATTTGCGTAGCGTTTTAATTAAAAGACACAGCCTCTCAGAACAACGAAGGTTAGAAGGGCTCTTACATAGGTACAGAGGACCTAGGAGACCGCAAACCCTCCGAACTGTTTCGCCATATGAAAACCCTTGCAGGATCCATGCCAGTGGTAAGCGACGACTTGATTCAATCTCTTTGGTTACGCAAACTCCCGACGCAGATTACAATACCTTTGGCCGTTGCTGCGGACCAATCAGTGCAAACTAGACTTGAGACAAGGTCTGGGAAGTCAGCCAGTCTCCGAGTATAAGCGCCATCCATACAAACAAGAATATGGACAACAAGGAAGAAACAGCACTGCTAGATTTGAAAAATGAATTGCGGCAGTCACGGAGAGAGATTGCAGAGCTCCGCAAGACAATGCACAAACTTAGTTTCCAAAGGAGAAGCAATTCTTATCAGAGACGAACGGGATCGTCAGGTCGGAGCAGTAGGACACCCACCCCCAGCAGGGGTTCTTGGTGTTGGTACCATAGACGATTCAGGGCGGAAGCCAAAAAGTGCATTAAACCCTGCACGTATAAGGGAGGCAGCAATAACTTCCAGTCGGAAAACGACTCCAGCCGATAGAATTGGCGACGACCTCTCGGCCCCATTACACAAGTCGCCTGTTTATTAAGTGTCCCATTACCAAACTTAATTTCCTTATTGACTCCGGAGCCGATATATCGCTTGTCCCTAACAACCTGTTCCGAGGAAACACTCGAAGTAACCCGAATTTTCACCTAGTCGCCGCCAACGGCTCACCTATCAAAACTTTCGGCCTTAGACTCCTTCAATTGAATTTAGGTCTTCGTCGTTCTTTCACCTACCCCTTTACACTGGCAGCAATCAATAGACCAATAATAGGAGCAGATTTCCTCGTCAAATTCGGGCTTCTCGTAGATCTCCGTAAGAAAAGATTAATCGACCCAGTAACTAACATGACGTCAAACGGAACACTAATTAGAACAAACACTCCAACACCACATATTTTCACTTGCTCGAGTGAGTTCGAGCAGCTACTAAGGAGTTTCCCAGACTTGATAAGGTCCCCAGACTACTCCCTCCCTGTCAAACACAAAGTGCGTCACTACATCGTAACGACAGGTCGACTACCATACTCGCAACCAAGACGGCTAGATCCAATCAAACATAAGCTAGCCCACAACGAGTTCCAACACATGTTAGAACTGGGAATTTGCCGACCATCGGCATCCCAAACGTGTTCTCCTTTGCACATGGTCCCCAAAAAGGACCACGGGGACTGGAGGCCCTGCGGGGACTATCGCAGGCTTAACGCGGTCACAATACCAGATAGGTACCCCATCCCTCATATTCAAAGTTTTTCAATGAACCTCCGGGATTGTTCTATATTCTCCAAAATCGATCTTATAAGGGCTTACCATCAAATACCAGTGGCCGAGGAGGACGTGTTTAAAACAGCGATCACAACGCCTTTTTGGAATGTTTGAATTCACTAGGATGCCTTTCGGCCTAAAGAACGCGGCCCAAACGTTCCAGAGATTTATGAACGAGGTGATTACTGATTTAAATTTTGTGTTCGTGTACATCGACGATATCCTCGTGGCTAGTACAAATTTGCAGGAGCACAGAGTTCATTTAGAAGCGCTTTTCAAGCGGCTGGAGGAGTACGGTTTAAAAATAAATCCCAGTAAATGTATTTTTGGCGCGAACGAACTAAATTTTCTTGGACACAAGATCAATAGCCAAGGAATTCTCCCTTCCGAAGAACGAGTTAAGGCCATAGTAGAGTATCCTACGCCAACATCGATTCGCCAAGTTAGAAAATTCGTAGGGATGGCAAATTTCTACTCTAGGTTTATTCGCCAGTCCGCGGAATTACTAGCCCCGTTCCATAATCTTATAAGTGTTTCGCCAAAAGTAAAACCGAAAAACTTTCTTTTCCCTTCAGATTGTAAAGCCAATTTCTCACGAATAAAAGAAGCCTTAGCATCTGCTACACTACTCAGGCACCCATTACCCAATCCGAAACTCAGACTCAGCGTAGATGCTTCAAACGTCGCGATAGGAGCGGTATTAGAACAAGAGTGCAAAAGTGGAATTTGGGAACCCTTAGCATTTCATTCCAAGAAACTTGGTACAGCTGAGAAAAAGTACTCGGCTTTCGACCGAGAGCTATTGGCAATATATCAGGCTATAAAGCATTTTAGGTACTGGTTAGAAGGTCGTCCCTTCACGGTTTTCACAGACCACAAACCTCTGACGAGTGCACTAGACTCAAAAACAGAAAGAACGCCAAGGCAGGCTAGACATTTGGATTATATATCCCAATTCACTACAGATATCCGACATGTAAAAGGAAAGGACAACGTCATCGCAGACGTGTTATCGCGAGTCGACGAAACTTCGACAGTCTCGGCTGTTAATTTAGACCTTAAACAATTCAGTATTTTACAGCAGTCAGATACGGAGCTGAAACAATTAACAAGCGAAGAATATAAAAACGGTTCGAAATTTAAATTGGAAAAGCGCTTAGTACCGACTCTGCAAACTCCTATTTGGTGCGAAGTCTCCACGAAGGAAATTCGTCCTTTTGTCCCAACTCAACTTCGACACGAAGTTTTCAAGGCCTTACACGGGTTATCACATCCGGGAATTCGAGCATCCAGGAAACTAATCTGTACAAGATACTTTTGGCCAAAGATGCAAACAGATATCAAGGGTTGGGCACAAGCATGTTTAGCTTGCCAACGCTCGAAAATCGGCAGATACACTAAGACTCCAATCGGCGACTTTCCTATTCCGCAAGTCCGGTTTGCACATGTCCACCTAGACATAGTCGGACCTTTAGAAATCTCGAAAGGCTATACCTATATCCTGACCCTTATAGACCGATTCACCCGCTGGCCAGAAGCCTACCCCTTGAGGGATATTACCTCAGAAACGATAGCTGATACATTTTTCCGCGAATTCATACGCAGATTCGGAGTGCCACTTCAAATCACTACAGATCAGGGCACCCAGTTTGAATCAAGATTGTTCCGCCGTTTGTCCGAATTTCTTGGAAGCTATCGAATCAGGACAACTACTTACCACCCTCAATCTAATGGCATGGTTGAGCGCTTCCATCGCCAACTAAAAGCTGCTCTAAAATGTAGAAAAGGGACTTCAAGCTGGGCAGAAGACCTCCCAATAGTACTATTAGGTTTGCGGGCAGCCTATAAACCTGACCTAAAATTTTCTCCAGCAGAACTGGTGTACGGCCAACCCCTGAAGTTACCTTCCGAATTTTTCGTTCCGGATATGTCTCGTAACGAAATCACGCCCGACGACTTAGTACAAAAACTTAGAGAGAAGATACAAACCTTTAAACCCGTCAAAACAGATCACTCAAAGAATAGTATTTTCATTCCAAAAGAATTAGAAAATTGCGAACAGGTTTTTATACAGTCCATTCCCCGTAAAGGAGCGTTAAGCGCGGTATATGAAGGGCCTTTCCCAGTAGTGCGTCGGCTAAGAAAATTTTTCATAATTAGCGTAAAGGGTAAAAATTCGAACATTTCCATAGACAGACTAAAACCTGCATTCCTTTCGGAGACTGTCGAGAAAGGAGGCAAGATAGAGAAAGTACGATTCAAGTTAACATGAATCACTTACTGCAAAGGGGGTACTGTAGAGTACCCAAACTCTACACTTCTTTTCAGCAAAGTGCGAAACGCACCCAAACTCTACACTTCCGTTCAGCAAATTGCGAAACGCACCCACTCTCAGTCTCAGCAACCAAAAAAAAGAAAAAGGAATTCCCGACGGCTAGAAAAGAAAAAGAAGCAGTCAGTCTAGAAGTAGTGCTCAGCGTGGTGGCTCCGAACATTAGAAAATAAATAAGAGTATATTAGAATTGAAATTAAAACAGAATTAAGTTAACGTTAATGTGTAAAATAATTGCGAATTAATAAAGTGTAAACAGAAGTGGAAATCGGTGTTTTTAATGGCATAAAAACCCTACACTTATAAACGCCGTCTGTGTGCCCCCCCACGACTCTCTTAGCCTGAGGACATCCTTTTCTTCGACCGTCAGACCTAGCTGGGTCCTCAGTGCTTCGCAGACCTCTTCCTTGGTTGTGATCTCATCTAAGTCTCTACACTCGATCACCACCGTATTTGTGCTGGCTCTCACCTCAGCCACCCCGCTTATCGATGCTTTTACCTTCTGCTCTAAGTCTCCGGTCTTAGCATCTCCCCTCTTTAGCTCAAGCAGGAGGTCGGCCTTTTGCGTTCTCCTGACCCTTTTTACGCTACTTCCGACCTCTGCGAGGGAGGAATCTGTCCTCACCTTGCGAAGGATCTCCACGTAAGTCGCCTCCCCTTTGGTCGTGATGATGATGGCATCCGACCTGGTCTTTTGTTTCAGCTTGCTTCCCTCTTTCAACCTTCTTTTCTTCAGTTTCCTCTTTTTGCGCTCCACCGTCGTCCAGTTCCTTATAACCTGAGGTTATGTCTAAAAGTACCAAATAAGGCCATTTTTAGCATTAAAATTGCTTATAGCTCCAAAACTATAGGGCGTAGCATAAAAGTTGTTGAACGTTATTCATAGGAAATTGTACAAGCTTTCCAATTTTGTATTAAAAAATTATCAATTAGCTACTTCTTTTTGGAGAAAAAGGTGGTTGAAGTTGAAATTTTAGTAAAGAAAAAAACAAAATTTTGATTTTGACGACACATAACTCTGGAAGTTGGTGGGTTGAAACCTTAAGTTTTACCGTTTCACATAGGCGAGAGTATTCTGCGTAGATTGAGGCCTTAGTCAAGGAAATCCCTCACAGGGTTACAAAAATACAGGGTGATATGTAAACCTCTACCAAAAAATTTCAAACTGCATGATGTGACATTTGATAGTAATTTTAACAGTTTCCAAAAACTATAGCAAAAATTCATCTAGACAGATTAATAGTTAACTAAAAGACGAACATTTAAAAAAAAAATGGGTGCGGAAACTCAAATTTTCGGCCCGTTAGAATAAATAGAATAAAAAAAATAGTATTTTTTTGAAAAATATTAGACTTTTTGTTAAAAATTAAAAAAAACGGAAATGAAATTTCAAAATCCGGCTAGAGGGATCGATTGGTAAATTCAAGATGAACATTTAAAAAAAAAATTTGTCAATAACTTAAAAATTACGACCTCTAGAGTAATTTGGGTGAAATATCAAATATCTCGCCACTGTGCGGCGCTCAACAAATTGCTACAACTTTTTAACTAATAGCGATTAGGAAAATGTTATTTAACGATTTTTTTTCCTTATTGAATTGCCTTTCGTATGGTATATTTCAACAATAGTTAACGTATTTCCTAAGTACTTTTTTTT